>CAEGAF010078009.1:0-11352 GCA_903067075.1 Micropoecilia bifurca
CCATTTTCAATCTATAAATATATATATATATATATATATATATATATATATATATATATATATATATATATGTCTGTCTTTTAATTTTGGCAGGTATTTTTTATCTGCATTTTTGTTTTCCTATTCTCTTAACATTTTTGGATAAACCTACCATCACAAATGTTTTGGCCAGATGGCTTCTAAAAACTAATCCATTATTTCTACAGATTATGGTGATTTTTATCTTACAAGAAATAAAAAACATGACATTTAAATTGAATATTTCATCAGACCATAAGAAAAAACATATTTAATGCAAAATGTGGACTTAATAAGTATATTTAATACCTGCTCAAAGGTTATTTTCAAACTTTTACCCTAACAAGCAGGCCTCAGGTGTGCACACATAATAATTGTGACTATTTGACTCCAACATGAATTACACATCAAATAACAATAAAAACCCAGACTACTATATTTCTTAAATGAAAATATCAAATGTTTCCTTTGAAAAAACATTTTTTAGGCCCATTGAAAACATCTACCTTAAGAATTTCAACCCACAGGTTGTTAAAAAGTCTTATGAAGTCAGACAGGTTGCTCCAAACGTGGCCCAAATCACCAACCCGCCTCTACCGTGTTTGTGCCAATATGCTGATTGGGTTCCATTAAAAGCTTTTCAAGGAAAAGTGACTCTCATTCAACCGGTTCCAGAAGTTGTTTACTTCTCTGACGATAGAATCGCTCCTCTGTCTTAAGGTCAAAGGATTGAAGGACCAAAACACTGCCTCATTGTTTTTGTTTGCGTAGATCCGATTCTGATATTGTGCAACGTTCCCAAGATTCCTGTCAGTGTCAAAAAGCCCAAAAACAATGATGATGACGACGGTCCTTCGTCAGGTGTAGACACGTGAGCCGACGCCCGCGCTTTGACGTAAAGACAGGTTTTTGAAATCGCTGCAATTATTCTGTCTTAGTCGCATTCAGAGAAATGCAAAACAATAAAAAAAAGATTGTTTCCATGTCTTATTTCAGACTCTCGGGGTCAGGTTGTGCAAAATTTAGCTTATAAACGCGACGATTTCTCGTTTCCACGGTTATTTTTTAACTAAAACCAACGAAATGACAAAAACTGAAATTGAGGAAATATTTTTAGCCGAAATGAATAAAAGCGGCAATTAATCGGGAAAAATTATAACTACCTGCAACTGTATTATACTTTTACAAAACTAAAACATATCGAAATTATAAATATATTTCGTTTTCATGTTTATGAATCTATTGATCAGCTTTTCAGACGGATGTGAAATAGATTTTTTTAAAACACAATTTATTTAAGCAAATTATGAAAGTCCAGAAAAATGACAGCAGCACCAAGTTGGGAGGAAACTCCAGTCAGTTGGTTCTTCAATAATAATGCAATACATTTTATGAAAATTGTATCTTCTGTTTTTATTGATTACCGAATTGATTTATGCACAAGTACAAATACAGTATCTTCACTTTTTTAATTCTGCACCTAATATTTAACTAAAGTTTGAGGGAAAAAAAGAAAAACACAATCTTACCAAGTAATAGTCGTCTAGTTTCTGGTGCAAATATCTTAATACAGTTGACATAAGATAAAACTAACTTACAAATAACTTCAGCAAGATGTTTGTTTTAAGTCAATAGTTCTAGTTCTAATGATGCATTATTTCACTTCAGATGAAGCACTTTTCACAAGTCAAATAATCTATCAATAGAAATATAGCTTTTTAATCAATATACTATATATTGCTAAAAAGTTACTTATAAGTTTGTTTTGCCTTATTTTAAGTGTGTTAAGATTTTTACAGAAGTACTTAGCAAGATTTTGTGTTTTTGCAGTGTTCACTAATAAAAACTAAACAAAAACTTTTTAATAACTAATAAACAAAACCTAGCATATGCTCTAAATCTAACCAGATAAGTCAAAATAAAACAAAATTAAACTATAGTGCAACCCCGGTTTCTTCCACATATTTTTCCATGAGTCCGGTCAGGATCTTTTAATAAAGTCTTCAAACATTGTGTGGTTATATCACTGCGTGGTTTTATGCCTCCTGCTTCCTTCCTGTCTTCATTCCTTCTTGAACAGGAAACAGGAATAGATAAGGATCTAAAAATATCTCCAGTGTTGTGTTTCTATTTTTAGCCGTGACACACAGACATCTTTGCTCTTGCATCACGTCTGTGTACTCAGTCACTCCAGGCTATGAATGTACACGATTGCGCCGGCATGCATGCAAAGTGACCAGTTACTCATTATGGTGATGCAACTTTAGGTGTGTTCTGGTTGTACAGTTTACATAGTTGATTTATTCAGGAATAGCAACGTAAACGAAACTTTTCTGATCTTCTTTAGCACCAGACAGTGTTACTGAGCAGGAATATCCCCTCGGTTCATTTGCGGTTCATTTCCTCCTGCAAATATTTATTTTAGACACTCGAGGAGAAGAGCTCCTGGCTCTTGATGCTATATTTGGAAAATTAAATGCCGATAGCGCAAGCAGGAAAATTCCGGTCACTTTTGTCCCGTAACCTGGTGGGTTGCCGGTCCAAACCCCCGCGCCATCTGTCTCTGTCGCTTGTTGTCAGAGGGACAAGATTGGCGATCCAAACCGTTTCAGGTGGACCAAAACCGTCAAGTCAAATGTTGGCCTGTGGCTGTCAGAGGTGGGCAGAGTATCCAGAAACTACTCGACTACTGAGTAACTGATCGAAATGTCAATCATTTAATATTTAAAAATTACGTCATCAGATGGACCAAAACATAGATAGAAGTGGGAATATTGGTATTTTAAGATAAAAATGGCAATAATTCACATAAGAAACAAAAAATAACATCAGGCAAAATAATAAACACATAAATCACATCAGTTACTTTCAATAAAAAACTTTCAGCAGAAACTGCAGGTGTGTGTCTGAGTCTGGTGAATTTTAAAACATGTTTGTTTTTCATTCAGTGGGTAGAAAATCCAGAAATTTTAACTCAAGTAAGAGTAAAAATACTTGATAATAAAATTACTAAAGTAAAAAGTACAGTGCAGGAAAGACACTCCAAAAAGTAAATTTTTTTTTTTCAAACAAGTTACTCAGATAAATAACGTGTATTATTAAAAAGCAGAGCAAGTTTCCCTTGCAGTGTGACGTCATGTGCATAAGATTCCTCCCCGCAGCAAAAAGCTGTTCCCTGATGATGCTAGCATTGGTGTTAGCTGTTAAATTATCAACAAAATCTTAAATATACACCTGATATATGAAAGAAAAAGGGATCCAGTCCTCTGCTACTAATTGTAAACATTACAAGTAGATAAAGTCAGGAAAACGTTTTAAGAAAAAAAAAAATATATTAAGGTGGGTCAGTTATGCTGCTTTGACTTTGACATTGTAACATTTAGATGTGCAGTGGAATTTTGTGTTTCGGTTGAGATAAATAAAATAAAAGATAACCTAAACACAGACTTAGACACATCATCAGTAAGACAGGTGTTTAAATTAGCTAATCAACCACAGATATGTTAGCTTGGCTAATAGCAGCATTAGCTAATCTTCCAGAGTGATCACTTGATAATCGCAAAATAAGCATCAAGCCTAAAATCATAACAGACTGAATGTTCTGTTCTTTGTTTTGGAAATATTCAAGTGATTTTTTTTATCGTCTTTTCCATCGTTGTGCATAAAGTTTCCAGATGTAAACAATTACATGCAAGGGGCTTATAGTCCTTCATTCAGTCTACTTATAAATGACAAATTCACCACAAACATTGTCTCAAGGCATTTTCCCAAAAATCTAAAGTAATTTCAATTTAATTGCACATTCCAATTAATCATGGTTATGATCTGGATCATTTCCCAGCTGACTTTAATTCTTCCTGCCAGTCCTGCACTCTCTACAGTTCCGTACAACTCTGGAACATTTTACCACAAATTAATACTCTTTTGCCTTCACTCTTTATTTTCTGTATCTAAATCTGTTTCTGCGTTTCTGCATTTGCTATGATTCAATAAAATCATCTGAGTACAAACTGAACCGCCTGCTCACTTTCTATGGCACGATCGTTATTCCATTATTGCGAAATGTTCTGCATTGAGTAACCCAAGAGTGTGAATCAGTTTGCAGAGAACCAACCTGGAGGTGTGTGTAAAAAAAAAAAACCCAAACAGGAATAAAGTGGCCGCTTCACGTGCAAGAAAGGTGTGTTGGCCTTTGTTTGTGCCCTTCGCTTTCCAACCGTTTCACAGGTTTCAGCTCAGAAACTTCATGCTTTCAGCAGGAAGCGACTTTTATTTACCACACTCTGTGATCGTCTTCAAAAATTAAAAACTTTCTGAGTTTGAATACATAAATTGTTTCTGTGAAACCTGTAAATATGTAGAGAAATAAGCTACGGTTTTACTTTTTCTTTCTGTTGATATTTGAATTTAATTAAAAACAACAATGGTGTGTAAAATTCCCTCACTATTTGGACACATCTGACCTTTTACAGCAAGTGGCTCTGATTTTCCCCTGTTTGGCTCAGATTTTCTAAATCGGGTCGTTTAGGTCGGCCTGCATAGATAATCATCAAGAGGTAGTTTCACTCTAGCCTGTGTTGTTATTCACACCAATCCTTTAATCTCTGAAATCCTCTTTTGTAATCAGTGGTTACACTAATGTTGTTGATCTGCTGTTCGATATGACTAAACACAAACAAAGAAAACTTTTGTATTTTTCAATAAGGGTGAGAAATGGGAAATGATGGAAGCTGCTGTGAGGCTGAAAATCTCCTACTTTTCATGTTTTTGCACCAGATTGCAGCTTTTTTTATGGGCATTTCGTTTGTCATATCTTTATAAAATCCTCAAGCTACTAGGATTTAATTTTTTAAAACGTTTTTTTAAAGAAAGCTATTAATCTAGAATGTATAAAGTTTTTATCTGTGCAGAAACGAGGTCTCTGCGACTGGACTCATATAAATTACCCAGGTTTTCACTCCAAATCCAATTTTTGATCTTGATCTGTTTTCTCTTTCCGAAAAATGACAAACTATTTATAAAAATGTTTTTTATTTAAATCAATTATTTTCTAAGTTGTATGATAGAGTATTAATTCCAAGCAACATTTTTTTTAATTTAATTAATTATGAGAATGCAGGCATATTAGCAGAATAAATATGCAGGTCTAGTAGAAAAATGTATTAAAATTATGAGCAAAAAATTCTTAACGGGAAAAAAAATGTGGGTAGACTTATTTAGTTCAGTTCAAAGAATTTTCTTCAAAATACAGGAGTTTGCGCGATCATTTCATAGAGTTGCTACTAATAACATTGATTCTTATATATTATCTGTAAAACTGACACCAACGTATAACTTCACAAGATGCTGAATATTCCTCATTCTGTTTTGTTATAAAATTACTACTTTATTCTCCTAATACTGTGGCTTTATTATGGTGTTATGACTTTATGCTTGTAATTAAATAAAAAATACTAGCTTCATCTTTTATGTGGTTGTGGAGTTGACCTGAATTCAAAATCCAGATAAAACGAAGCTGTAAAACAAGATGGCCGATATCACTGAAGTATGGAAACCCAAGGAATGCATTGGTGAAAAGAGATACAGATTTCTAAAAATTAAGTCTTTGATTCAATTAATCGCCCAATCTTTGCATAAATTACTTAATCCCTCCCAACAATATCACAGAATATTATTGTAATATTATTATGATCAATTCTGTCCAACATTGTTCAAAATTTGAATAAATTTAAAGTAAAATGTTGAAAGTTGGTTGAAATTCAGGATTAAAAAAATGATCTGAAAACAGTTATTTTCCAAATTATACTTTGAGATCAAGTCATAAAAGACGGCACAGATCAAGAATTGAGAAAACCAGAAACAACCATTTTGATGAGTGACATCATTGATGCACACGTTTCTTTCACATAACGGACCTTCCTGCCTCTTCTTCTGCACAAACCGACGGATGATCCATTTTTCTCAGCAGGCTGATGGAGCCTCCCTCCAAGAAGGAGATGCTTCCCCTCATGAGGCGGCCAGACGAGTGGAAGGATCCGTGGCGACGGTCCAAATCTCCCAGGAGACGAGCCGCCATGGGCTCCCCGCCCCGAGGCCGCCGCCGCCATCGGCCCTCAGGCTCCTCCGTCTCTCTGTCCAACTCATCCAGGTAGGAACTCATCGAGTCTCCTTTAGGTCATCGAGAAATGTATGTGACATCCAAATAGACAGGAGGAGGACTGCAGCGCAGGGCATTCTGGGTAAAAACAACCGCAATAAACATGCTAGGTTAGTTGGCGCTAGCAGGAAAAATGACTCATGATCAGAAAAGAGAAATCCTACAGTTGCTGAAGGAAGTTGTGCTCAGTGTTGTCTTTAGAGGTTTTCATGTTGTTTCCTTCAGTGGTTCTTGATGCAGTGCCCCCACAGGCGAGGAGGGGAACAGATTGTTCAAAGGGTTTGATTCATTCAACACAGTGAGAAAGAGAAAGCTGGAAATGTAACAAATGCTGCAACTTTGGTCCCAAATCAGATACATTTACTCAATTACAATCTAATTATCTGATAGTACTTGAGTAATCAGATTCTGAATTACAATCAGATGCACTGAAAGAATTTATCATCCAGCAAAACATTTTCAGGGCTAATCAGAAAATATGGTGATGGTTTTATCTTTAGTGTTTAAAAACTGAGACGTTTGGGATGGGATTCCAGCTCGACAAGTTAAAACATTTCAGTTTGCAACCATATAATTAGCCATCTGAAGCTGCGGTTTCACCGGAAGTCTTTCCAATTTTCCCTTGCCTCTTCCAAAGTACACATGCAGGGGCAAGTTAAAGGAAGATGTCTTCAGGCCAGTTTCCCTAAACAGCTCAAGTGTATAAAAAGCATCAATCGTTTCACTCCGATGCTTTTGTACACCAGTGATGGTGTAATTTCCACCCCAACAGTCGGAACTGTTGTACTTGCTGAACAGGATTTATGGGCATTTACCTGCTCAAGTTGGCTTCTGAAGAACTAATGATTTTCTCCCCAGCTAAACATGAAAGCTGCATTTTCAGGTGACTGAAATTGCCGTTTTCTTTATTCAAACAATAGGCACCGTGTGGCGTTCTGGCAGGACAAGTTTCCCTCCAGAGGAATTCTGTCAACGCTGGTCTTGTAGAGAAAGCGATAGTCCAACAAAGTAAACATGGAAGCAATGATTCTGCTCCTGGTTTCCGCTTACTGAAATTTACTGTTCATCTGTTCTTGTTCTGTGGAAGAAAAACAAAGATAACTGAAGAACGTTGGCCATAAAGCAATAAAAGTCGTGAATCCCACCAACGGTGCATTGCTTCATCCAAATATAATTATATGGTAGATTAAAGCTGATGAGGAAGCAAATGAGGAGAAATTCATTCAACATATATTAGATTTTCCCCGGGGATTCTTTAAAGTGGCTGAAAAGTTCTAGTTTTTTGTTGCATGGCAACAGTTTAACCTTGCAATATCAGCTATTTAACCAGAAAGTGAAAGCATGTTTAAACTTTGTTTGTTTAAATGCACATAAGCACAACTTATACAACTTTGCTATTATTTTTGGCCTTTATTCAACATGCAGCATGTCAAAAACTCCTCTTAGGTTATTTATCTTGCTTAGAAACATGAATTGTTGTTAATATTTATATAATAGAAAATAAATTATTTTGAATTTATTGAGATTGAGGTTCAATAACTGGCTCAATGTCAAAGAAAAGCTGACACTCATTAAATATATAAATTCATATATTTATTTTAAAGCATGGAAATCTTCAGTTTTAGTTTGTCTCGCTCTATTAGCTTGTCATGTTTTTAGTAAGAATTTACCAGAATGTTGCCAATTACATTTAGCTCAAATGTATGCAGATAATTCATTCCTCTAAAAATGAGCTGCGCAGCTCTGGACAGATTAATTGAAATTAATCAATTATTCAAATAATAACAACTAATTCAGTAATCGAATAATCGTCAACTCAAGAAAGAACAATGCAGACCGAGCCGTAATTAAGCCAAAGCTGTGCAAAATATACATACATTAACATTCAAAACTTCATCTGCAAATATGTTTGACCCGAAACTCCTAGTGGCATCGATTTAGCTTCAACTGGTTGAAATTGTCCTTTTTTCATCCAGCTATTAATCAGCTAATCCAGAACTTAATCACCAGATCAGCCATATTGCACTGATGTTGAGCTTTTCACGTTGAAATGGTTTTTCTTAGCTGCAGATCCATCCTTTGCCACTAATGTCCCAGCAGACGCTAAAGGAATACTATGTTGGTGCGACTTAGGCAAAAAAAAAAAATTTTTATTTTCAGTTTTAAAAAAGGAATTTAAATGCTTATTTGCATTTATTAATTGTGTACATAATAGGCTTAAGTGATGAAAAATCTGCACAATGTGCCAGTTTTATGACTATTCATCAGAATAATTGATTACTAAATTATTAGCTGCAGCGCTAATGTAAAATTAATAACTGGGTTCAGAGTTCTCACTTAGATTTTTTTTAAAGGGGACGTATTATAAAAATGTCACATTTTGCACGTTTTGTACTTCCATGTGGGTTTCTACCACAGACCCCACACATACTGGACACAGACTGCTCTGACGTTTACTTTCAGGTCAGTGCCTCAGAGCGATGTTTGGAAAACAGACGCCGTTTGTTCCCTCAGGCTCTCTCTGTGATGAACACGCACCAGTCAGGGTCCAGATCAAGTTCATGCATTCTTGCACTAATTCAGCCGTGCCTTCATCTTTTGTTAACTCTGTTTGTGTACGCGGCATTTAGAAAATATTCACAGCACTTCACTTTTTCCACATTTTGTTTTTGCAGCCTTATTCCAAATTCAGTGTTTCCATCAGGTAGTAAAATAAATGAGCTCCCATTGATGTTGGTAGTAAAAGGTAAACAGAATTTGACTTGGTAGTAAATTTTTCATCATCCCTTCAATATATTTTGACTTTTTTATTGATGATGGCTGTTTGTTTTAAGTTCATTTAACTATAAAATCTGTGTAAATGTTGATGAAGCCGATTGGTTCCGCTGTAACATCTCCTGTTGAGACGAGTCATTCAGTCTCACCTTGACTCAATGAGCAGAAATTCAGAGATTGGCTTAAGCCGGTTTTGGGGAATCAACAAGAAGCGTTTTGTAAAAAGTCTATAAATTTGACCTGAAACAGTGCGACGGCGCTCAAATCACACCAAGCATCCACCATTTACCAGCAGCGCTGAACTAAAACAAATATTATATTGGGGTATGAACGTACAAAAACAATTATTTATTGAACAATATAAATTATTTCTTGTAACCTAAAATAATATTTTTATTCAAAGTTGCATAATCAAAATAATTTCTTATTTCTACAATTAAACCTACATCTTATATATTGCTTCTGAGTATTAGTACTATTCATTTACTTTCCTTTGTTGCCTAGTGTACCTAAAATGCCTCATACCTAAAGTATAATAAGCAGAATTTTATTTACACTTTATTTAATTTTGTATATCATATTTAGAAGACATTAGTGAGTCTAAATCTATTTTTATTGCACAAACTAACTCAGGGTTTATCGGCCAGATTTAATGCAGTTGGCCTTTTGCACACGTAGTTCATACTGTGACTACTAGACTGGTATCAAAACGCTTCTAATAGCAGCCTTAGTATGAGAGGTAACATCCCAAATATGTAGTATTAATTCACCATCTGGGCTGGACATTCACTCGGAGATATGAATCTAGTTAGCGTTGCTAGTCCATAAGAGGTCAAACTGTCCAGCTTTGGAGAATTAGAAAGAGTTTTTGCTTCTACCTCCTACAGATTGTTGTTTATGAGTTGCAGGGAGGACCAGGCAGCTCATAAGTCTTTGTTTTCCACTTTATTTCATCTCAGATCTTCGTCTCGCTCTTCGTCCTACACTGGCTCCGGCTCGTCCCGCAGCCGCTCCTCTTCGTACAGCTCCTACTCCAGCCACTCCTCCCAGCACAGCTCTTTCAGCGGCAGCCGCTCCAGGTGCGCAGTCCCGTTCAACCTGTAGAGATGTTTTGGATTTAGAAAAACGTTGTGACTCTCGCACTGCCTTTTAGATCCCGATCGTTTTCCTCGTCCCCCTCACCGAGCCCGGCTCCACCGAGGATGGCCAAGAACAAACCGGAGCCTCCGCCTGTGGCTGCTAAAGGGTAAAGGACTTGAAATGGCTTTAACAGAGCTAAAACATCCAATCTCACTCAAATGGATCCCAATAATGGGGATGATTTGTGGAAATTGCAGCCAAAATGATTGACTCTGACACCATAACTCAGTCCTGCTTGTTGAGTTAAGAAACACAAACAGATGGGCAGAGAAAAGACTAAAAGCAGGGTGTCTATCCTTAAAAAGTCTTAATTTTGTGCATCTGATATTGAGGCCTTAAAATGTTTTTACATTCATTTCAAAACATGTAAATTGACCTTAAATACATTACAGGCCTTAAATGTTCTTTCCTTTGTATATTCTACATTTCTTTTTCTTGTGGGACTTGTCTGTCAGGAAAAAGTTTAAGTTGCACTCCAACATCTTCATTTATAGCTAAGGCTCCAGGTAATTCATTGCTAACATTTCCTTGCTAGCCAGCTAACTAGCTTTTTTGTATCTATCATAGGTAAGTGAAAATTTATTTCCAGTTGACCAGCTGAAGTTTGTACATTTCTGTGGAGATATGGGTCTTAAATTCCATTAAAATTGGTCTTGAAAAGTTTTTAGATTTGCGTTGAAACCTGCAGAAACTCTGAAAAGTAAATTCTTAAATCAGATTAAATGTTGGCAATTAGAGGGTTTCTGCGCATCCTTAAAACCTTAAATGTATCTAAAATTAAGGGAGACTTTAAAATATATTAAAATAATTATTAAAAAGTTGTTCATACATATAAATATATTCATATTCATCACAGGTCTTAAATTTTTCTACTTTTGTTAGAGGAAGTTTGTACATTTGTGTGATGATACAGGTTTTAAATTCAATTTTTAATGGTCTTGAAAAGGTCTTAGAAACCTGCAGAAACCCTGAAACTTAAACTCTTAAATTATAAAAAAAAGTTAAGTACAGGGAGTCTTGGCATCCTTAAGAAGTTTTGAATTATCCATCCATCCATTTTCTTTGCACAGTGGCGCAGTTGGTAGAGCTGTTGCCTTGCAACAAGAAGGTTCTGGGTTCGATTCCCGGCCCCGGCCTTTCTGCATGGAGTTTGCATGTTCTCCCTGTGCATGCGTGGGTTTCCTCCGGGTTCTCCGGTTTCCTCCCACAGTCCAAAAACATGACTGTCAGGTTAATTGGTCTCTCCAAATTGTCCCTAGGTG
>CAEGAF010078026.1:0-19976 GCA_903067075.1 Micropoecilia bifurca
AATAAATATATATTTATATTTAAAAATATATTTTTTTTTTTTTTTTATAGATATATATATATATATATATATATATATATATATATATATATATATGACCTTGGTCATTCTCACCCTGGTGTAGACCACCTGGAATAGCAATTTAGTTAATGCTGAGAACCATTTATTTAGCTCCCCCTCCTGTTAGCTTAAGTGCAGTTCTGCTGCCACTCAACTCTCAAAAAGGAACCAGTGTTCATACTTACTGAAAGGTGCCCTGTAAGAAAGTAGATTGTTGTAATTGTATGAGTGGATCATTAAAAAAATACTTTGAATCACAGTAAGGGTTTGTTTCGTCTACTAAAAACCACACCCTCATCTAATTCAGCTTTCAAACATCTCAAACAAAACAGGTTATTACGAAATATCTTTCGGATTACATCTGGTCTATATGACCAACTTCATTGATTACAAAAACACCCTCTTTCCCTTCTAGGTATTGTCTTCTCTACGTCAGACAAACTGTATTTCCCCCTCTCCTCTCTTCCCCCTTCCCTCCCAAACACAAACAGACGCACACACACACACACACCCACACACACCACCACCACCAGAGCATGTGTTGACTGATGTTTGCTCAGAGACTGCTGCGAATGCCAGAAGTTGGAGGTGCTCTGGGCTGTGATGCTTTGAGTGTGACCTCATGTTCCATTCTGTTTCTGCGCTGCTGTGCCTCGGCTCTTCGTCCTCCTGGGCTGACTCTTCTCTGTAGCTCCAACAACTGCGGTGGGACACCGAACATCTGTAAGCCACAGCTCCACTGACTCTGGTGCCTCGCTGCACTGGGCACATTCCCTCTGTGCAACTGCCACTTCTGTCTATGTGTTTTTCTTGCCGGGCATAAGAGATTGCCTGCAGCACACTTTGATGCTGGTTATGCCCAGTACAACTTGTCCATAGCATGTGCATGTGTGCGCTGTGTCACCACAACAGGGACTTCTTGTGTGTCCCGTCACGGAGAGAGTAAACAAATTAACAATCTAGTATGCCAACTACGGAGAAAGAAGGGAATTTGAGCCTATTGGGATGGTGATGTACATTTGAAGTACACAAGCACAAATTCTTAGAAAATGCCAGGCCAGGCAAGAAAAAAAGTGTCAATAAAACATTGTTCACCATTAGCAAGACATATGTTGTGCTATTAGGAAAACGACAAATCTTTTGAGACAAACAAAGTAGAAAATCAGACTGTTTGCTATAATCTGGTTGAATGTGTTTAAAGTCATACTTTAAAGTATTCAGTGCTGTTTAGCAGGGTTCATTCATCCAGTGTCACCTTATCTCAGCACATTAATACCTGCTTCCATATTTCAGCTTGCAACTGTTCCCTAAATGCAACAGATGTGCAGCATGTACACTCTTTATGTACACTGCGAGAGGGTCAGCTGTCCACTAAACTTGCTGACCTCCATTTTTGACCATGTGACTGTAATGTCCTTCATTGGTTCATTATCATCAGGGCAGACTTTCTCTAAAGGATTGGATTACACTATAGCTTCTCTGTCATGCGACTCAACAGATCTTTTTGTTTTGTCGTGAAAAATCTTTGTAGAGAATACAACAGAAAAAAATGTTTTATTAAACACCTCATGTTTATTGACTTCTCTTTCATGTTAGTTCTTTTGTTCTACCTTTGTAGTGGCAAAAGATCTGTGTGCATCATCATTTGTGAGCGATCTGAGATGTCAGAGGTGTCCTTTTGATGTGGAGTGCAGACCTCATGTGAGGCACCACCTGTGCAGCTCCTACTGTGTGCCTGTGGATGTTTTAGTACTCTTACATATGTGTAACTAAGTGGGCATAGTTTAGAAAACGCATGTGTAAATAGTTAGATATGTGTGTAACCAACAGCTTTATAAACAGAATTTGGAAAAAATGGGTGTTGAAACAATTTTTTAAATTGTTTTTTTGTTGAGGCAGCGGTACAACAGCTCTGTATTCCTTTTCAGCAGTTTTTGTCATTGCCTTTGATCTTTGTTATATCACTTACAACTATAAGTTACATTCTGTTCCTGACACATTAACACACAAACAAACAATAAAACTGTTTTTTTTTTCCCCTGAAACTTAATGTTGTTGCCTTCCATGACATCAGTTGTCAATAAAGGAGAGAAAATCGAGTCGATGTACACACAGATTTGAATGATCACGTCAGCCAAGCTCACAAATCACTTACAAGTCAAAGAGCTAATCTTTAAAAGGTTTGGGTGTATTACAAACTGGTGTAAACTTGGTAGTACAGAAGATTTGGTAAGCGAAATGAAGCATATGGGTTTATTTTCTTTTCATATGACAATTAATATTGACTTTAAATACAATGTTACATAGAAAAAAATGCATTTGGTTTTTTAACAAAGCTCTCTGGCACAGCTACTTTGTGCACTTGGAGGATAGCGCAAAAGTAAAATGTAGTCTAAATAAAATAAAACATTATCTGCAAGCACAGTTTTGTGCTTCAAAACTATTAAGTTGTAATCATTGTGACTAATGTTGCCAAATATTTCTATTTTAATAACAATAGTGATACAATTCATAGATTCATTTAGTTATTTTTAATGCATTTTTTATATTTTTAATGAATTTATTATAGTTTCTAGTGTTTACACATATTCAGGTCAAGCTTTTATCTTCATAGAAAGTCATCGACAAGAGAAAATCTAACATTTTTTTAATGCTTGTCATCTAATTTCTTTTAATTAGTTTAGGAAATTTCTAATTCAGAAGATTTCTCATATATTTATAAGATGTTTATGGCTCTATGTTTTGTCCTGTGCAAACAAGGCCCACAAATAGGGTCTGCCATAACATTTGAAATGAGGCTGGTTTGTTTGTTCTCAACATCTACAAATGATCTTTTAAACATGGCACAAGTAAAACTTCTCTTAAGTCTATCCAGGAAACAACCCAAATGGGAAGACTTGGGAACTTTATCTTTAGTGCTGCTAATGAACAGCGTATGGGGGGAAACCAACATGCTTTATTCCTTCAAATCTCTCTGGCGTAAACTGTTTGATATAAGATTTATGCCAAGACCCGTTGTGAATTGGTTCAGTACAGAGGGAGAAACTAGGAAAGAAGTGGCTGATGAAACTTGTCTCAAACTCCCATATTCAACGCAGGATCCATTTTTTGGGACTCAATAGGGGAATGAACGGCCAGTGCACAATAATCCATCTCTTAGACTTCCACTGGAAAGCTATCAACACGCATACTGTGAAATACAAGATTTAAAAATTTGCCTTTATATTATCTTTTTAGGAATTTTCATTTCCACTGTTGCAGAAAAATGTCCAATTTTAGTTTTTGCTGATTTAAGAATTACAGTTTCAGGTAATGTTCTTGTATAGTTCAGCAAACTTTATGTATTACGTTTGTGATGATGGAGTACAAAAGGCTTTTCCTGACGGACCTCGAAAACAACTGGTGGGCTTTTGATTTTACCATCTCAGGAATATTGCTTAGATGACTTCTGTTGTCTTGCTCTGAACTGTAAGTGGTTATTCATGCATTCATTTATTCATGTCTGACTTTCTGAAATTCACTTTCCACCCGTCTTAGTAAAACTTTCGTGAATCGTTTACAGGTGGTTCCAAATGCTTGTGACTAAGGTCTCTAAATACACTCATCAGCCCTCAGTGGCTGCCCATTCATTCTGGAGTTCACTGTAAGATTTACACAGGAAAGCGCCAGCATGTGTCATTGATCCTTTAAATCCTCAGACTCCAGAAGGTCTCTGAGGGCCAGTGAGCAAAGTCTCCAGGTTATGCTGCATAACAAAGACTAAGGAGACAGAGCATTTGCTGGAACTCTCTGCCACTGAGCCTTAGAACTCTGGACTCAGTAATATCTTTCAAAAAGCTGCTTAAAATTCATATTTTTAAGCTGACCTTTAGGTAATGGTCCTGTGCATCTGGAGTTTTTTTTCCTGCTTTAGGTGTTGTACTTCTGGCCTTACCAATAGTACATAATAGTCTTACCTTTTCAATTATTCATTCTTTGAATTTTTAGGATTTATTTTTACTGTTTTTATTTTTTCATTATGTTTTTAACATTTCATGTACACCTCTGCTTTATGTATTTTATACTATACTGGGAAGCACTTTGGGATTTTTTTTCCATCCGTGAAAAGGGATATAATTAATAAAACATACTTGCTTGCTTACTTTTTCACTTACTTACCATGTTGACAGCCCAGGGAAACGGACATTCAAATAATTAATAAAATAGAAATATATACCAACTTTAGTAACTAAAGTAAAACATAAGATTCATTAACATATATTTATTATTTTAAAGCTTAATTAACTTTATAACTCACGCTAAACTATTTTTCCTCTAGGTTTGATTGCAGCAGCTTAGACTTGAAAGAATCTTCTGCACTAATTTTAAAAATGGCAAGGTATTCTTTCTTAAAGCCACATAACAGAACAGAGTTTTCTACTGTTAATCAGCCTAATCCATCCTCTCTGATTCCACCTCTTCTACCCCAGAGAAAAGGTCCTTCTGATTAGAACAGGCCTCTCACTGAGTGCCATCCATCATCATCTGACCTCCTGCTCCTCCCTTCTGATTACTCTGTTTCTGTATCACACACACTCTGACATTAGCACATCCACAAGTAGCACAAACAGGAGTATGCACGCACACAATATCCGGGCAGTCCTTATTGATTGAATCAGAATTAATTGACTATGAGGTAATCATTGGCTGAAAACAAGGCTGTATGTCAGAGGAGTTGACATTTAGTCGACACGGTAGAGAAGGATGGACGTGCGTGTGTGTATCTGAGGGTACGTGTGTGTGAGGCCAGTGCCGATGGTGTGCGAAGCATTACGCAGTCACTGTCGACTCCACTGTCAGGGAGACGGTCTGAGTGAGGCCCGTTTGGTTGTAAAATCAAGCTGACAGCTTTGTTAACAAGTCCGAGCAGATGAGGGGGATTATTTTATTCCATGGCACGAGGATGGTGCTCAGCAGACACCCCTCACATAGCGATGGATTTGTCGGCTTCCAGTGATTTTTCATAAATTTGCCTGTTACAGAGGACGAGGCAGTCCTAACTGTCATCATTAGAATTGGAAGCTCTCTTTAAATAGAGGCTGAATCCAAGAGGATTACGCCCGTCTTCTTATAATAAAGCAACATATAGCTAAATTAAAATATAATTAACTGTAATTTAGCTTAATAAGTTAGTTGTCATCATGAGTGATAAATGAAATCCTTGGAGACACCTTGTTTTTTTTTTTTTTTTTGGCAAATCTTATCCTGTCCATGAAATTATTTTATGGTAGCAAACTGAATGGATAAAACATTTCTGAAGAAGAATTTTGTATATAAAAAAAACATGCAAAAGAGAAAGGAAGCAGAATACAATGGAAAAATGCAAAGCAATGCTCAAATGTATTCTTGCTATAAAAAAATTATTAGCACACAAAGCCTTGTAATGAATAGTCTGGTGTGTTTCGATATATTACATTTAGTATTAATATTTTTAACACATCTAAAGAAAGATACAATTATCTTCTAACTTCTAAGTTAATTATTCTGATCAGAAATCAAAAAAGAAAAAAAAATAATGGTTACAGAACCATATAACTCCAGTTCAAAAGTTAATACACCAGCTTGCAGATCAATAGTTCGATTTCTGCTTACAGTGGTAAATATTTAAGCCATTACACTACAAGATTTTTTCATTATTATTTTTTATTGTTCCTTTATGAGCTTCAAATTGAACAGACAAGGTGACTGTTTATTTGACTCCTGTGCTGAATGTTAAACAGTCTGAGACCCTTGAGTGCTTAACATTACAGACTAAAACTTTTTTTTATTCAACTTTTTTTAATTCAACTTCTACAAATACATATTTTTTATTTTTACTTATTTGCTTGTTTGTACAGTGAGTTTCAATAACTCAGCAAAGCTACGGTAAGTTAATTTATTTCAGTAACTCATTTTAAAAAGTGAATTTGCTCTTCGTTCAGTGTCAAAAGTAAAACAAGAAACTTAGAAATAGTAAAAAACAACAGGTGCATAATTTCTAGTCCTGTTTATTGCTCCTCTAGTTAAAACAGCAGTAATAACATTTATCATAATTTTGTCATAATACTAAATAACTAATCATGGAATCTCAGGTCAAGAAGGACATTTTTTAAAAAAGTATTTTCAATTATGCATCGGCAGAGATCTCTTTGCATCTATGTTTGACATTTCTCTTCATAGCAGAACATGCTTGTATTATGTGTGGAGAATATGCTAACACAATGCGGTACCAAGCTAATCATGTTACTGTCAATTATTCAGTGGCGTCTTAGGTTTGCAAGCTCACAGACACAGGAAAATTAGCCTTTTTACTTGGTGTGTCTTTAAGGCTTGCTTACAGGAACGGCAGAAGATGTTATAGACATCAATATTTCATAGTTAATTATATAGGAAATGCCAGTGTCTTTAATATAAATCTGAGGGGGTTGTTTAACCAGCTAGTGTAGTGATGGGAATTCAGAAGCTTTATTTTATCTTGACACGTGTGATTATGGTAAAGAATTCAATGGGTAAAGTAGAAATATGGATAGTTAAGCTTCGCCTTATGTCTACCCAAAATGTGAATGTTTACATACATATAGAGAAGATAATTCATTCAATCATTGCACTTGCAAAGTTTCTGTCAATTTTGATCAAATCGTTTTGAGTCGGGATAAGTTGAGCTACCAAGGTTTCATGAGCTTATAATATTTTATGAATATTGTTGCTTTCTTCAAAACAGAGAAGTGAAAATTGTCTTAGATTCATACAGATCTAAGTCAAAGGGTGTCATCTCAAAGTACTGATTTTATTCTGCCAGGTTAGAACAGCTGATTAGGGAATACATTCTTGGGTTTTTCTCTACTACAAATTATGCATAGACTTTGAATTAGACTAGAACAGCATCTCCCCCAAAAAACAATAGTACTTTGTTTTTCCAGCCTTTTTTGTTATTTGTTTTTGTTATTTGCCATGATCATTGCCATGACCTTGATCAGCACCTGATGACATCATGATGATGTGACTTCTTTGAGCTATCCAATGCTGATTCAAAATCTATTTTATAATAAACAGATTCTGTGATCCTCAGTACAATCTGAGGATCACAAATAATTGAGAAAAGGTCCATATAAATTCCTTACTGTGTGACCAGCCTGGTTAATATTGAGTTTTAATGTTTGCATGTTACTTTGGTCTTTTGAATAATCTAATCTTGAAGTCCCAGTAAGTTTAGTTCCTTTTTTTTGCCATCATGCACCTGTGGTGCAAAAAAACAAAAAAAAAAACAAAAAAACAAACAAAAAAACGTGTCCAATAAGATTACTTTTTACTCTTTCTGATTATAATTCCAGATGCAGAACAGACTTGGATATTCTGATATTCTGAAGGCAGTTCCGGTGACATACCATTGAATATACTGATGGTGACCTTCCTGCTTGTTCAGCACATCTTTGTTCAGCTATTTCCCATTGGCAGTGTCTGAGTAGTGGGGATCTGCGTCTGCTGAGGTCCAGATTCTCAGAGAAAGTTGAGACAACAGTCTGAATTTGGACCAAAGTAAGGGAATATGAAATGTTGTAATATTTTAATAAATTAGATTTCAGCTAATGATTTGTTTTTAGGCAGTGTTGATTGATATATTTATTTTGTTCATTTTTTGTTTTGGGTGTTTAATTAATCATTTAAATACAGAATAAGAGATGCAGTAATTCTTGATTCCATTAGCAGATGGTTCCCATGCAAGTTTAAAAAAACTAGAAATATTTTCTTAAAATGTGTAAAATGTTATTAGTTTTTCTAACTAATAACATTAGTTATTAGTTTTAAGCAATAAAACCTAACTATATACTATGTACCATCAAACTGATTAACATATTTTGATGACTGATGCATTTTCTTTCATGTGACTCATAAGGGGTGTAAAGACATAAACCCAATGTAGACTAAAGTTAAGTGTACATTGTGTCTGCAGCCACGTTTAGATTTGAAATTTGTCAAAGTCTGTCATTTTCTGCAGTTTTAATACAGTAACCTCCCCACACCCCAAAACCAACATGACCCCCAGGGGTAAATGTGAATATTTAGAGGGTAATGCTAGTTTAGTCTCGCTTTTGGGACTAATCACCTAATGAGGGCATTAGGGTACTGTTAGGGTCATGCTGACTTGTGTTTGCGTGTGTCTTGCTAGTATATGGTGCAGGTGGTGTCCCTTGACAAAGAGGGACCCCGGGGAGGAGTAGAGGAAGAGACTCGAAGCCCCTTGGCTTGCCTAGCTTGGACGGTGATGGATACCTTGCCCCAGGGAGAATGGCGACGAGAGCACTTAACCGTAAACAGACAAAGACAAACACAAATGCTCCTCAGACAGAGAAAAGATCCAAGCCCCAGACACAGAACAGATATAGCACACTGCGAGGTGGAAATGAGATGTTTAGCTTGATGATGCATGACATCTGTAATGCATTCTAATTCTCCCCACCGGAGCACTCGTCTTTAAGAATGATTGATGATGTTGTTTCATTGTCTCAGTAAACACAAGTTAATAAATGAAGGCTATGTCTGATCAGCCACAAAATGCAGTTTTGTTCAAAAAAATTGAAATGATCATATGGAATCCAACCTGTTTCTTATTTCCAATTTTTTTCATCTGTGTGAAGTGTATGGAGGTGTGTTTGTTTGTATAGTCTCCCTTAATAAATAGGACCTTTGTGTTTTTACCTGTTAGTTGACCAGTTAAACGTCTTTAACTTTTTATTAAATGGAGCAGAGTAGTGATTTCAATTTCATCACACCATGCTTTGCACATCCCATTATTACACATGAGAGGAGCAAAGCTCTGCCATAATAATTTAACTTTAATACAATTGTGTTGCTTTTAACTTAGCAAGTTAATCACCCATGGAACCAGTTTGGCAGCTTATTTGGGCTGATGGTGGTAATGTAGCTCAACATTTTTCCTACATAATGGACATCCATTGTTCAAATATGTGAATGCATCTCAAATCAGGCACATTGCTGTGATGCAGACATTTAGATAAAATAGTCCATAGAAAGTACAACATGTATTTCCTTATTTATAGATCTTCATTAGTTTCTACCATAGTAGAGACTATTCTTCCTTGGATCCATACCAACTATTACAATTCAATAATATGTTTTACAGACATCAAATGATTTTGAAAACTTTTATTTTTGTTTTTACCTTTCCAAAGAAAAGTAAAGACAATGGAAAGAAGTGAGGTGTAGGTTATCTGTCTTGCACATATTTTTCTTTAAACACTTGTCACTTTTTCCCTTTTTTCAGGTGAAGCTGAATGGAGAAAATTATATTGAGTGATCTGATATAAAATCGCACAGCACATAGCATAATTCACATTTCATTATGTTAATGTTTTTGTAAACTGAAATAAAAACTTGATAAAAATACAAAGATATTCTGAAACAAATTTGCTTACATTGTAGTGGACTAATATTACACATATATATTAGTAGCTCATAAGTTTAAATTTCAGCTAATTAAACTGATTGGTGTTACTAGATAGTACAGATGTCTCCTTTTTTTTTTCTTGTCACCCAACTGTATCTCTAGAAATAAAGATCTTGCTATGCCGAGTATTTTTTTCATAAAGGGATAACTGGAGGTCATCCTCCTTTCCATGATTACACCTTGAGATCCTGTGCATTGATCCTGTTTGTGTGATCCTGTTCCAACATGCAATGGGAACAGGCTTGACTTGGTGCTGAGGATGTGCCGTAATGAACATCATGTTCTCAAAAAGACAGGAAAAACTGACTGAGAAAATAGCTGAAAAAGGCACAGTTTATTAGGTTTGGGACTGTGTTTATGGGATTTCATTTTATCATTCATCCAGAGAACCTTTTGTTAGGTCAGAGACTGATGTTGTATAAGAAAGTCTAGTTTTGTACTCTCCGCTGTAAGTTTTCCCAAAGGTGCTCCATTGAAGGCTTCAGTATTTTATGCTTTCTCCTACATATGTTGTTTTTTAGCTACTTAAGTGTCCAAATGGGTTGAAGCCAGAAATATGTGCCTTCCAGAAAAGTTTTTCCACATCAGACTTGCTCAGTCATGACTTTATGGACTTTGATTTATGCAATGGTGTACTTGGATGCTTGAACAATGGTCATTTCAAAATCATTACCTTCATCATCCTTAAGCCAACTTGTAACTAATTTGACATTATGGTTTTGAGGTCATTGTTAATTTGAAATACCCATTTCCACAGGATTATGTTTTGAGATATTTCCTCATTATTTTCACATAATTTTCTTTCCACATGATTACATTTATTTCGGTGCCACCATCATATTTCACAGTTGTCACAGTGTTCTAATGCATGCCGGGTTCCCCTTTTTCTCCAAATGTAATATTAGTCGTTATAACCCAACCCTCAGTTTTAGTTTCACCAGAACACATTTCTCCAAAATGTAATGTCCTTATCCCAGAGGAAATTTGCAGCAGTACACAATTCTCATTCCGATATGTTCCTGGCTTGCTTTTTTTCTTTCTATTTTTTTTTTGATTATGTCACAGAAGGAAGTAGTTTGTTTGAAGTGAACCTTAATACATAATTCCACAAGATTTCTGAAGCAATTTCTATCTTAGTTTAAAAATAATTACATATTGTTTTTCTCTCCTTATTCTGCCAATTTGCAAATGTAAATAATTATTATAAACCTTTCTGTTTTGTCTGACTTTATGTGAACCAGTCAGGAACAAAATGTTTCATTTTATACACTGGATGCAAATATCTTATACAACACAACAGAAAAAAATGAGTATTTTTCTGTGTGCATTGTATTAAGTACTACCTAACCTCTTGGTGTTTGAAATAAATTGCATCTATAAATTCTAATCAATATTTAACAATAGCCAGTTTGTGAAAATATTAAAACATACTTATGTTAACTAAGTATGTTTTTAACATTAAAAACTCAGTTAAACTAAACTAAATTTAAACTGCTCATTACTGTTTGTCCAGGGTAAAAAGTCCTCTCAGAGCTGTGCCATGAGTACTTTTATGCAGTAACTCCTAAGATTTTCAGAAAAGGAAAGAAAACAGCCATTCCAAGTGATTACAGAAAAAAGAACAGCTAGTTGATGTAGAAAACTGGCATAGTTGGGGGAGAAAGAATATCTTGTCAGTCACTGGGACATTCTGTGCTACAAGGTTTACAAACTAACAAATTGAAGGAATCGAGAATGACAATGTGACTACATATGCTTGCCTTTAGTGTCAGTTTCCTGGCCCAGAGCCCAAAATGAAGAAACCAAGGCAAATGTATGACATGAAAGTTCAGGTTTCATAGAACAGTAGGTAGCTTATTAAACTCCCTTTGATCCCGCTGTCTTTGATATCTGCACTCTCATAAAGAATTCACTTTCAGTAGTAAATATATGTAGTTCAGAGAGACATCATGACACACACGCACACACCCCTTATACCTTTACAGTCTCTTTAAATTATACAAAACAACCTAGCAAACTATGCAGGTCAAAAGATTTGGAGGAAAGAAGTGATCTGATTTAGTTCTCGACTTAGTTACATTTGAGATTTGGGAGATTTTCACTCAGGAAGGCAACTTAAGTTTTAAGAAAAGTTCATATTTCATTTTGAGGATTTTGTTCTATACTTACTGACTTGAAAATATTAAACAGTTTTACAATTTGCAGTTCTTAAAATGCTTATGAATTCTTGTCCTTTTTTCTGTAGCAATATGTTGCACTGTTTTACAAATGCACAAGTTTATGATTCATCACACACAAATCGGATCGTAAGGTGATAGAAACTTGGCATGTGCACTTCAGCAATCAGTGTTGTGGGTCTGTGAAAATGAGCTAACAAATGTGGTTGTGTTTAGCTGGCCTGAAAACCTTGTGCCTGTGACCCCATACCCGAGTTGCCATGGCATCTTTCTGTTTGTAATTATCCCAGTTTTGTGGGGGGAAATAATGAGCAGCATCTATCAGAGTCGTGCCATCCCATTGTGTCCTGTCCTGGGCTTTAGCATGACCTGGCAATGCCATCCCTGCTGAGCCCCCTTTGCCCAGGGTCCAGACATGTTTGTTTGCTTTGCCCAAAGGATGACACAGTACAGAGGAGACGGAAAGGTCATAGCCACCCCTGGCCTGACCTCTCACCCCTCCTTCTGCTTAATGCCAGGGCACTAGGACTGTGATGACTAAAAAACACACATTTGTTCCCGGGTAGATGAGCATAAACACACACACACACACACACACACACACACACACACACACACACACACACACACTGTTTTAGATGTGCAAACGGAAGAAAAGAAACCTATTTACCCAATGCTGCAATCTTGTCTGTTTCTTGCATCGCTGCTTTTTTCAGCTCTTTGATGGATATAGGTGTTCTAGTTGACATTTGTTTTTTATGTCTTGAGAAGCAACAACAAAGAGATAAATCTACTTGATGTCTAAGTGAAAGTTTACTTAATTGGAGCTGTTATGTGTTGTGTTAGTGGAGCTGGAAAGACTCAGCCTCTGCGTCCTCATTAAAAAAGTACAAGCCCACTTTTGAACAGTAAGTGAAGAATTGATTAGAAAGTCCTCGCCTGTTGTGATATTCACTTCTCTCATTGTTCTCTGCTGGCTCAATACTGCTGGGGTTTTTTCACTGCACCTTCCAATTACCTTGTGCAGATCAAGAAAGGTGCCAGATTAACTAGAGAAACATTGCTAACACAAAGAGAATTCCTAACTTAACAAGATGTCATTTCTCATTGATAAAACCCTGTCAGATTTCCAGTGACTTTCCTTTCTGAATAATTAGGAGGTTCATATTTGAACGCATACACAGAAACTTCACATATCATTAGAAACGCTGTGCAATGCCCTGTTTAATATTTTAAAAATGTCTTCTTTTCAGTTCAGCCCATGAATATTTCTAATGGCTTCCTTCAACATCTTTTTTTAGGTCTTATGGAAGAGATAGTAAGTAGAGAAAGTTATTGAATGAGCAAATTTGATATAATGCATAAAACAAAGTGTGCAAGAACTTGTAGAACTACTTTTAAAAACATAAAATTGGTTTCTATGTAACTGTCTGCTTATAATCTTGGTGCTTTGAGTAAATTAATTTCTGTTACAAAGCATGCCACCGAATTGTGGTCTGCTTTTTGGTATTCTTTTTAAACATATTTTTCTTCTATGGAGCTTGTTTGGTTTTTATGTCATATTAGTGTCACTTCATCTCTCGGTGTTCACTGAGAATCTGCTTGGTTTAGCCCTCAAATTGGCTCTCATTGATCAAAGTGGTGCACGGATGTCCATTTGTTTTATACACAAAATTTCGGCTATTTATGTTTTGTCGTCATGTATACAAGTTTGTCGAATTGTGGTTTGTCAGAGGAAATCAATATTGCAAGAAGCATCAGTTTTCTGGGTTGAAAAGATTTTTTTTTTTAAGCAGGCGACGAGTGACTGTTCAGTTGATTTCTTTTCCCAAGGCATGTCAGTGTGGAATGGTGCCAAAATTGGGAACCACAAAGATGAAAACTTGGCTTTCCAGAGCCATAACAAATGGATGTTGGTCTGCCTTGGATCAGCTGAGGGAACCTTTCTTTGAATGTGATATGATTTTGGACTGTGGAGTTCTGCAGAATATTGCACTGGACAGTTGGTTTTAATTTGGAGCCCTGAAGTGTGGTGAATTGGTAAGGGTCTGGAGACTGTCAAACAGGCAGAACCTCATTTGGTGCTGTAAAAGTCAAGTTTTGTGGGGACCTACATTTCTGATTTTGTTTGTGCCTTTTCTTGAGTAATTAATCATCTTTCATTAATCTTTGTTATAAATTTAGTTTCAAATAAGTAGGAGGGTGTAACGTGAGATTGTTTCAAGTTCCCCTATTCTATGTGTGAAAATTGAAATTTATCCTTTAGGATTAAGTCTTACTGTAGTGGACAGAGAGGAATTTTCTGGTAATTAATATTTGACCATTTTAAAGAATGTGATTTATTTGCATAATATCACAGTTTTATCAAAGTTTGCCTTTTATGTTATCTGCAACTTTCTGCTTGGAGCTATTTTTGAAGTTTCTTAAATGATTGCTGTGAATAGTTGAAGAAGACTGCATTATTCGACTCGTGTGTTGAATCAGAGATGCATCTAAAAGTTCAGGGCTTATATTTGTTTGTTGATTTTAATGATTGGATGTCACACAATGCAATGTTTATTGTCATTTCATAATTAGTTCCTAGATTATATTTGTATGGAGTAAAGCAATTTGAATAGCCTTGTTGCTGAAATGTGCTATACAAGTAAACTTGACTCAACAATCAAAATGGAAACTCTGATTGTCTTGACCAATTACTAACAGTAATACGGCTTTTAGAAACTAACAAGCATTGAATGTGTTTGGTTTTGACGTCAAATCAAATGCAATATAGAAGATGGTGTTCATCACATTGGAAAAAGTTTGGGGTGGTTAGGCCATCTGGCATTCTGGGCATTGCCTGTTGGGCTGACACACAGCTCTGAACCAGCCCAACGTTGTCATAATACATAATTTTTGTTTTCCACGATGGCCCATTTTTTTTGTTTCGTTTTCGATGAAAAGTGGGCGTATCTGACAAAATCTCTCAACTCTCCTCAGTCCTTTGACCAAAGTTGTATTTTGTCATTAGAGCTGAACAGAGCTGGACAGAAGATTATGTCTTTGGACGAACTGCAGAAATGTAATGGTGTGCAGAGAAACTGAGAGGAAAAAAAGGCTGAAAAGCCTGAAAGTAGGTACAGGTTGGAGATTCCACATACTACACTTACCAATTATTGATTTCTTGCAAAGTAATTGACTAACATGTCTCTGAATGTTGTGGTGAGTATTTTTGTTTTTTATTTTAACTGTAAGGTTGCACTTCCAAGCATTGATACTTATTTTGTTTTTGTTCAAATACATTGCAATCTCATTGAGATAATAGCTCCTCAAAGTTTGGTTGTTGTGCGGTTGAAAGCAATTGTTTACACTTCTGAAGGACAATTTCTATAAATCTGCAGAGGTATTTTCATTCCTTTCTCTACAACAAATAGATTTTGGGTTCAGGATTTTTTTTTCTTACTTTAAGTGCTAAAGGTTGCAGGTCTGCATTGGATTTGAATGTCCTTGGGCTATTGCTTATTAAAAAGCAAAAATGCAAGTAGCCTACTTTGTTTTTTGCTTGTTTTAGTGACTGAAAGTCTATGAATTTCTTTCCCTCAACAGTTTGAAGGCTGGGGTTGGCTTTTGCACACAGTTTAATAAATAACTGAGTTTATTTTTCCACCGTTATTAGAAATTTTTGTTAAATGAAGCCATATTAGAAGAGAAAATTCATGTAAAGTTTCTTAATTAGTTGAATTCTTGTGAATTGTAGAAAACTTGTGAAAAACCATTTACTCTTTAAGAAATGTAGTCACATTAGGAGGATCAGTAGCCATCATCTCCTTCACTGAATTGTGACTTCCTATCTTCTGTAAAACGGTTACCTTTTCTCAAATAATGTATATCAGCAAAGAAAACAATGAAGACATCCACCCCCAATACATCCCACTCTCTCTTTCTCACACAGACATTGATTGTGTTATTATGACACTCCAGGGAAAGTCTGTTTAAGCCTCCTTTTTGCCCTTTTTCCTCATTTGGAAGCACCTCATGAACAATTTACCCTGTGCTTGCTAATGGTATTTCACAAGGCGCTGTGGGATATCTTTTATACATCAATAAGGGCAATTATCAGCTTAACTGGGAAAGCAGTGTCGCCAGCTCAACCATGCCTTTCTCCCCTGTGCTCTACGCCAGTGTACTCTCCTGACATGCCTTGGTGAAACGTAACGACCCTGTCTGAATTAAATGCTGCATTTGCTTCAAGAACAAGTCATTAAAAAATGTCATAGAACCTTTAGATGAACATTGTAAATAGAAAATTAAGCTTAGTATATTAGTCTTGTAAAAACAGATATTTAATTTAGAAGAAGTGACTCCTGGAGTTGTTGACTTTGTATATGTCTTTTAATCTGAAAGTCAGTTTGTAGTTATATAAATTCAATAAAAGAGGGTACTACCATTGTAGTTGTAGTTCCCATTGTCTTTACATGAACTGTATCTACAATGAAGTTGACCTCCAATTTGTAGAATAATAGCTTTTCTGAAACCCTCTCTTTTGAGTTGTAACTACTCTTACATGGTTTGAACCATGTAAGTACTCTTACAACTCAGTTATGAAAAAATAGATATGAAAAAAGTTTTGTTCATTTTACCCAGCAAAGCACAATCTTAATTTGAAAGAGTGCCCGCTGGCCTCTTAAACCGATGTGTTCATATCCCTGACACCATCTCTCTCAGTGCCAACCGAGCCTCTTCTCTTTTTTTTGTTTTTTAGTCTCTTTATTCATTTCCCAGCTGTCCTGAGCTGGTGAAGCACCAGCTGGCTGAACAAACCTAGGATGGTATAGTAGCTGTAGACCTCAGTTGCCCAAGGAAGCACACATGCTTTTGTGCATGACTCCTAATGCAGCTTCAAACCCGTAGTTATGAACAAGAGGGTCAGACCAGAGCTTATATTTATAACCACACCACCATGACCGCCGCCGCACCATTGCAGTAATCACCACAGTGCATTGAGACTGAGTGGAGCAGACACTTGGCTTACTTCAGATGGGCACAGGCCAGCTTGGCCCCACAGCCCAGCGGCTCTGAAATGAAATCATAGATGAGCTTTGCACTGTCAGCTCTGAACTGGCAACCCCGTTACTCAGAGGAAACGAGAAAAAGGAACATGATAATGTTTCAGCTTAATAATTTGAAAAGGTTGGTTTTCATTTGTTTTCTCTTGTGCTTTGTATGGTGACTTGTGAGTGTGTGGTTTCAAATTGCACAAACTGATGTTCTCACCAAAAGTATGTATGATTTTGTTAAAATAAATTGTAGTTTAAATCAGAATGATTAAACAGTGTAGTGCTAATTAATAGGTTTTGTGTTTATAGACTGATTCAATAAGTCTTAATATTTTTGAAAAGCATATTTTAGGAGGCACAATTCACCTGAAATACACTAAATAGACTAGTTAAAAAAAACAAACTTTCCCACTTTTTTTAAGACTGAAAATTTTATTCTTACAGCTAATTCAAAAATTAGCACATTTAAAAATTAGAACATGAAACTTTGAGTAATACCTGCCTAAATGTTTCTACTTTCAAAACTTTTAATCAGACAAACAAGACTCTTCAGAACACATATTGTAATTTGTTTAACATGAAGCAAGCAAACAGTGATCGCTTCCTTTGTTAAATATATTCAAGCATTTTTTAAAACCATACTTAGTGGATAGAAATGGATTCTTTATAAGTCCTTACATGACCCCTTTAGATTTTTTCCCCCTATATATACTTACTTTCCTGCAGAGACTCATAGAAAGATGTGACTGTGGTGGTGTCTTATTATGGAGGTGTCACCACATAACTAGCCACCACAGTTTGACAATGCTTCATTTCCCCTATGGTTATCGATCAAGAAGACACATCTTGCTAGGGCACACCAGCAAACACATGCTTTAAACTGTCTCTCTGCATGTTGAGGTCAACTTCAGTGGTCTTGAGGTAAAGGAAAGTATACGCCACTGTGCCAGCCTAGACGTAGTCTGCATTGACACGGCCATTTGAGGTTTTAGGTTACATTTTTAATGGCTTTCTGTGGATGTCTTTCAGAAAAAAGGCAATTTGACAGTATAAGAAAAACCACAGAAAGGCAAACTGAGCTCTTGGCTTGGTCATGTCAGTCATATGGCTGGATAGCACTGGCCATAAGCTCATTAGCACACCCCAGAGTTTGGAGAACACTGGATACTGGGTTTGGCTTGTGTGCATAAATAGTGGCAAGATGATGGTTGTTTTCAGCTCAAGCTATACAAATGAGAAATATTCAGACAGTGAAGAATGGCTTGATTTTTTTCAAGGTAAGTAGAGGGAACAATAATAATGTCATTTCATAGTTGTGTAATTCAGCAATTTTTATCGTCAAAATGGGGATTATAACACTGAGTATAAGTCATCCATGTGTCTTCCAAAGTTGACTTGTAATGTTTAATGTTATCTGCGGAAATATGGGATAATGATGACCATGACTAATTGCAAAAGTCAGAACAAACCTGTTTGTAATACATGGATCATTAAATTACTGTTTCAAATTTCAGATCATATTTAAACGGAATTATCCCAAGTTAATAGTTGAACACTGAGGCAGGATTATCTATGGAGATCCTGTGCAAGCTGTGAATAAGCAATATGGCAGGACAATGGAAAACCAAACAAATACAGACCGACTCAAATAAAACAAACCAATAACTTCAAGCAAAACAGAAACCTTTAAAACACTAACCCAGGTCTTGTGTTACCCAATAAAATAAATTTAATGACGATGCCTAGGGCAGCCTAGACAGATATGTGTGTGTGTTTTGATAACATCAAAATGGACAAACATGGTGTGCTCAGCCAGCACTTCTCACGTCCTGGAATCTATTGAGAAGAAGTTAACCAGCCTACATGCCTGTCATGCCCTGGTGGAAGTTCTCCATGTGGAATTTCAAGCACTGAATGAAACACTGGAGTTCAGCCATAAAAAACCAATTTCGCTTGCTGCCAAGAACCAAATGTAATATAAAGAAGAGATCCACACACAGAACCCGATGTTACTCCACATGTAACCTTCAAAATATATACATAATTTATACAAAAAATACTGATATTTAAAGACTCTTTAGTATCTTACACTAAGGATACAGCCATACAGATGTGTTACTGGTGTTTGCCCATGGCGTATGTAATGCACCAATTGGATGCTGTGCCTATGCCTGTGCTGTAAACATCCGTCTGGCACTGCTAAGAAACATGAGCGTAGCTGAACAAGGCAGCTGTTAATGTTAATTCAATATTTGGAAGCTTGACCAACAAGGACTAAACAGCTTCAACTTCCTCCACTCCCATTCCTAAAACTATAAGCAGACTACAATTCTAAAGCATCACAGGAAATTGACGTCATTGTTCACAAATTCTCCTTCTGTTCGCTGTTTGGCCCGATAGAAATTCTACTGGAGCAAATCCAAAGTCAATGGAAGAAAGCCCAGAGTGTGCTGTAAGCAAGAATTGAATCGAGTGGAGTAGCGCAAGAAGCCAATGGCCAGGCCAACTCTGAGAGGCTAGAATGTGAATTGTACTGCTCTTGCTTACTCCCCTACCCACCCACAAACCGACTTCTCCCATCAGACAGGTGCGCATGTGCATGCCCTGACCTTGGGTGCAATGCAGAGCTTGTCTTTATGAGGCCTTGAGACATGGCATTTGTGGCATTTAACCCCCTCATCACTTCGTGACCCCTCACTCGCCCCCTCCCTCTGCTTTATACTGTCATTCTCTTTTCACCCTCCTTCCTTACTGCCCCTCTTTTCCATTCCATTCTTGCTGCATATTCATCTTCTTCCACCTACCTTGCTTCCTTGTTAAATCTCTTTCTGTCACTGACTTCAGCCCTTTAACCTGGCAAGTAAACAACAGTGGTCCAGGTATGTGTGTGCGTGTGTGTTTGTTTGCAATACCTTGTGAGGACCATTTTCCTGACACATACTAAGTTGTGGGGACCCACTGCTCTTTGTGGGGACTGAAGCCTGATCCCCACAAGGGGAAATGCTGTTTTTGGGTCAAGGGTTAGATTTAGGACTAAGGTGTGCATTGACTTTTGGATAGAGTTAGGGTTAGGATAAGGGTAAGGATTAGGCTGTAGATGAACGGAAGCCAATGGAAAGTCCCCACAAAGATAGCCACGCAAATGTGTGTGTGTGTGTGTGTGTGTGTGTGTGTGTGTGTGTGTGTGTGTGTGTGTGTGTGTGTGTGTGTGTGTGTGTG
>CAEGAF010078029.1:0-58987 GCA_903067075.1 Micropoecilia bifurca
CAGAAGCAGATATTTAACAAACCATCTCTGTTGTTCAAACTGAACATCTGGATCTGCTCCTCTGGAAAATGACCAACAGAAAAAAATCACACATTAATAGAACTGCTGTCTGGTAAAGACATTAAAATACAATTTATTGTTGATGAGCAACAAACTTTTTTTTATTTACCTGGATCTTCAGCTCTTGATCTGTGGCAACAGACAAGACTTAATTTGTTGTGTTTTTAATAATATGGATATAAAAATGTCTGAAAATTATTTGATCCTAAAGTCAACAAAAAGAGCAGCAGAATAAACCCAAACATCACCTCTCCACAATCAGGTCAGACACTTGTTTATACTAATAATAAGTTGAGTTTAGTTTTTTTTATGTTTTTTGTTTTTTTTTGAAAAGCCACATTGACAAAAACCTCAAACATTTTTACTGTGGTTCAGTCAGGTGCAGCATTGCTAACATAATCTGTGAAGCCACATTAATTTTCAACAGAGGAAGTTTTCTTCTCACAACTCTTGCACACTAACCATATCTTTATTACACCTGCAGAGTCACTGATGGAGGTTTTGTTTTTTTATTTTTTGTAATTTCCCTGAGACAATCTCTCCTGATTTGACTGGCAGATTTCTTAAATGTTCTGCACTTGTGATCAAATTAGAGATGAATCTTTCTCACGTGTTTGTATCAATTTAATCTGCCAAAACCAACTTTTGATAGTCCAATATTTTTCTTTAACAACTATAATAACAGAAGATGAAAGCATTAATAAGCTCAAACCTTCCTGCTGGGAGCCATTTGTAGTTATTTAAAATAGAAGCAGAGACACACAGAAAACCTTTCACTGATATTTTAATAGTGTGATTGTTGATTTTTAAACTTCTTCATCATGCAATTAACATTTTTAATGCTATTTGGTTTAAACAGGACTTTTTGTCTCCATATCTAAGACAACATAACCATAACAATAACTGAAAATTTCAAAAGGTAGCCAACATTTATGCAACAATATTTATAAAATATATTTTCTTACCTTTTTGAAAAACGTTTCCCTAGAATGAAAAGACAGATAACATAAATATTTTTTGTACTGTGCCAAAGAATTTAGTTATTTAAAGATGTAACTTGTATTGAACAAGGTATTTAAATTGAACAGTTAGTGCTACATTTCCATTCTTACCCATTCTGATTATACAACATTTCAGAGTTAATCCAAAAAGGACTGAAGATGTAATTCCAACTGCAATGAACCTCAAAATCATCATCACTGCATGAAGAGAAGAAACAAGTTCAGCACAATCATATCTTTAAAAATATTACAGGACACAAAAGTTGTTCTGTATGTCTTTAATATTTATTGTTTCTTTTTATTTTTATGGTATATTTATTTATTTTTAAATAGTTGAGCTTCATCATGAAGCTCAACTATTTATTTTGTTACCAAAAAGGGGATTTTTAGATTTATAGAGATAAAGTTGCTACATCCTGATGTAATAGGTTTTATAGCTGTTGTTCAGAGGCAGATCCTACCAGTGGACACTGGGAAAACTGGGACGACAGTCTGGGATGTTGTCCAATCTTTCTGGACAGGGGTCAAAGGTTGAGTGAGCAAATCTGACCCACTTACATCAGTTCTGTCTGGAAGAATGAAAAACCAAACCGTTCAACTCAAGTAATGTAGTTTAAAAGGCAAATATGTTAAATAATAAATTATGTATATGAACTTCTCCAGAGAAAGTAATAAAAACATTTTCATAACTCTAATGTAAAATCAGGTAGAGAGGTTTACAGTCTAGGTAAATATCTGGTTTCAAATAAATGTTTATGATGCTCTAAACATTTAGGCAAGACAGAAAAGAAAAAAGTATTAAATCATTAAACAGTTTCATTACATGATCCAAGTGCCTGAACTGACCTGGTGCCTCTGATGGTGGCAAAGTAGAAACTGAGCCTAAAGTGTTGACTGTGGTTCTTCCACTTAGACCTGAAGAAAATAAGAAAAAAAATTATCCATGAATTTCATGTTCAAAGGTCGAAGCTGACGATGTTTAAGAAGTTTTGACTGACCTGTTGGAGCAAATAATGAAGGTTTCACAGATGATGGGGTTGGAGAAAATTGACTTTCTTTTTCCATTGTTGTCCTAAATGTTTCACCTGATGAATAAAGACAAGATAGGTAGTAAATATAATTATATGTGTTAAATAATGTCTGGTCTTGGTGTTAGAAAGCAGATACTACCTGTAGTCACACTGACAGTTGTTACTTTCTGAGATGTGGTTGAATCTGTTTCCTGAATATCTGCAATGGCAGAGGAAACATTTAGACCTTCCACACATAAGTGACAAATAAAAATATGTGATACCAAGTGACAAATAAAAATATGTGATACCAAACTTATATGACCCTTGTTTTCTGTCAAGGGTCAGAAAACAAAACTTTATAAAGTTGAAATTATAACAAAACATAATGGACAGACTAACATATATTTTACATATAAAGATCATAGAGAGAGTTAATAACTCACTGTGGATGAAGACTGAAGACGTGTCACTGTGTGGAGACTGATACAATCCTCCACGCTTCACATTGTAATAACATTTTAATTCAACCTCAGCAGGTGAAGTTTGATATGTCATCATCAGGAGCTCACTTCCTGTCAGTGTTTGCTCACAGGAAATGCTTCTGGACGTCTTTGAGTTTATGAAATATAAAAAACAATCCTCCACAGAAACAGGTGAAGGAGTCCCACAGTTCACTGTGACTGAGTCTGACTCTGTGATCTGCTGTGGAGTCACAGTCAGTTCAGGTGGAGGAACTGAAAACATAAACAAGATCAAATAGTTTAACATCACAGTGATCTGTAATAGTTCATCACAGCTGTTTTTACTCACGTTGTATGATGATGTTGAGCAGGTTACTCTTTGGAGATGGATGTGATTTCAGGTAAAAACATGTTACATCAATGTTAGCTGGTGAACTTTGTTTGGTTAAAGACAGAAGATCAACTCCTGTCATCGTCTTCAAACAAGAAAATCTTTGTGGGGTTTTCTCTCTCCCAATGTAGAAAAAACAATCTCTCACAGGAACAGATGATGGAGGCTGACAGTTTAACGTGACAGAGTCTGACTCTATTATCTGCTGAGGATTCACTGTCAGTGTAGGAGGAAGAAGATCTGAAAATATGAAGACAGTAAAGTTACACACATGATGGATATATAGCCATATTCAATATTACAATAATCTTCAGAAACATAGATCAGAATAAGATTCCCTATTAAATTAGGTTTACTCACTGTTTATGGTGATTACTGTTGATGCACTGTCTAATGATTGCGCTCCATCATTTACAGTATAGACACATTTAACTTTGACATCAGCTGGTGATCTTCTATTTAACATCCTCAGCATCTCAGATCCTGTGAGTGTTTCCACACAGGAGGAATTTGCAGACGTGTCTTTGTTTACAATGTAGAAATGACACCGAGACACAGAAACATGTGGTGGAGCCGAACAGTTTAATGTGACTGAGTCGGTTTCTGTCATCAGACGTCGATCCACCGTTAGGTTGGGTTGAGGAAGAGCTGAAAGTTGATTTTCAAAATAGTTGATTAAACTATAATCCAGAAACAACAGTAAAATCTATATCAACACTGACCTTCAGCTTTGGTCCCATAAAGGGAATCTGATAAATAAAATGTTGAAAAAGAGACAAAGAAGCACCAAGATTTAAACATGAGAATATTTGCCTTGTTCAATGGCAAAGCACTTGGATCATATCAATAATAATGTAATTTACTGTAGGATAAAGAAATCTATACTCACTGAAGAGGATGAAGAACAGCAGCTGAACAGCCATGATGATGCTACTGATGCACTGACACAGACGGGTTCCTGTTTCAACTTTCACCCACATTAGGTTTCAAAAACTGTTTCAAGAAAAATGTCCACATAATCTGAAGTGGACACACCTACTGACCACAGTGACATGTCTGCTCCATCAATCCAATTGTGGTTTGGGCTGAAGAACTGAAAGTTTAGAGATATTCATGAACCACTTGGCCACATGCACATGGGCAGTATGAGTCATTAGACGTGGAGCAACGATGTTTGCTTGATTTCTATTTTTTTTGGCAACGTTTCAGCTAGATTTTACAGTTTAACCCTCCTCCAGTTTTAGCTTGATGCTCAGGAAGAGGGCAGCCAATGTCACGGTCGGCTGTCTGCTCCTCAGAAACCACAAAAAACAATAACTTTTTACACAATTTCCAGATGTACTACACTTTTCTCAGTTTTTTTCTCCTAATAATCCAAACTATTGCTGTTAATATTTGACTGTAATTTTACAAAAGGGGTAGCAGGCTAACACACTAATTGATCACTTGTTCAGGAAATAAATGACAGATAAATTTATGATGTTCAGATTAAGACTCAAAACAAACCTGTTAGAATAATACATACTCTGTAGCTTCATTGTCACTATGGTTATGTATTAATCTTGGTATTTACAATTATTGTTGCCATTGGCAGCCATATTGAAAATTGCCACTGTCTATATGTTCAATCATTCAATCCTTTATTTATGGAACATTTCCATATTCTAAGGTCAAATATAAAATATTAAGAGGCTTGTATATTGGTTTCCAACTTTTCTTTAAAGTTCTTTAAATTCAAGATGTAGATTAAATTGTATTATAAAAATATTCCATCTGAGCTTCTGGTCATCTTCTACATGACCAGGATTCAACTGAAACTGTCTGACCATCACTGTGTTATTTGATCCACCCATAAAACAACAGAGGACCAAACTGGAATGAACAATAAAGTCTGCAGAACACAGCTAATTTCTCATCAGACCTCAGGACACAAAGTGTTTAATCAAGATTATTTAGATAAAAAAAAAACTCAACAAGAAACAAACAGAACTAGATTTAATGATTGTAATTTTTAACTGGACATTGTACAAATGTCCAATTAAAAAGGTTGCCTAGTTTCATACATGTAAGTTAAAATATTTTGAACAAACAGACTGCAAGAGTCTGTTTGCTCATACAAATCATCAGACAGAAGCCAAAACTAAATAAAAATGTATTTATCAAGCACATTAAAAGCAACTTATTTGGACCAAGGTGCTCTACAAAGACACAGAAAGACAGGTTGCCCTCATAAAACATGAGAAGTCTTTCTAAGCAGTGATTTCAGGTAAAAACATGTTGCATATGGGCGACATGGGCAACTGCCCAGGGCGGCATCTTGTGGGAAGCAGTATGGTCCTTTTTCTCAAAAATCTTTCTACAGAATGACACCTCGGAGCTAAATATGAGTCACTGTAAGTGGTGTGATACAGTACAGCTAATTATCTTCAAACTTTATTGTTGTTTCTCCACCGTCTATGTTTCATTGCTTCTGCGGGAGTTTCAACATGAGTGGCCTCAAACTGCAGTCCTCAGGGGCCAGAGTCCTGCAACTTTTAGATGTGTCCTCTGTCCTACAGGCTTTATTTAAAAGGCAAAACTGCCTCATTAACATGCAGTCAAGCTGCACAGAGCTCTGCTGATGAGCTAATATTGCAGCCAGGTGTGATGAAGCAGAGAGAGTCTAAAGGTTGCAGAACTCTGGCCGTTTTGGACCGGAGCCTGTTGCTCTACACACTGTCACCCGTAGATAATGGAGGAGGGATGGTGTAGTACAGGTTCTCCACGTCAGACTGGAAAACAAAAACACCAGGATTTTTTCATATTTATAACATTTACACACAAGTTAAGTTCACAAACATCTTTTTCTGTGATAATGTTTTCGTACGTCTTCATCTGAAGGATCTTCAACGGCAGATTTATCAGAATCTGCAAAAGTAGAAAATACATAATGAGTCAGTATCAGGTTTGACTGTTCACTTTCTCTGTGATTATGAAGAACAAATCTGTGATTTCTGAAATTTAAAAACAGTGTAAATTATTTTTAGGAAATATTTTATTGTAAATGTGTTTTTAGATCAACTTCAAGTAGGAATCAAACTAAAGAAACTCACCTGTAGACCAGTCAGCAGCAGGTACAGATGTAACAATGCTGTAGACAGTGTCTCTTTGTAACTTGAAACAACAGAAAAGATCATATCAGTGAAAAAATAAACAAAAATGCAACATAACGAAATGTGAATGATGCAAAAAATCATTTATTTACCATATCTGTGTTATCAATCATCTGTACAGACTGATCTACAACAGACATTAACATGATTGATAAACAGAAATATAATAGGACAAACAGTAAATATTTCAATATCCAAGATGTGTATTACCTGTAATGTTGGTTTGTTTTCTATTTAAAAAAAGAAACAGATTTATTTATTCAGTTATTACTCTGAGCAGCAAAGCAAAGTCAGATTTAGACAAATTAAGAGTTTATTCCATGTCATGTGAGCATTTCAGAGAAAACAAGTACAAAACCTTCTGATTTCTGAGGTCAAATGTGCTTTAAGAAAACAACTTTTTTATATTTAAAAACAATAATATTTCATTGAAATATGACTTAATTTTAAAGATAAAAATAGATCTAGCCATTAAGAAAGCTTTAAAACATCCATAAATTAAAGCAATATTAAGGAGGCCCACAGATCCACAAAGTCAGATAAACCAGTAACTTTATATTTCTATCTGAACTATCATAAACTGATTAATGTTCATTTATCAAAACCTTAATTTGATAAAAGAACAATAAAAGGTAGAAAGTGTTGATAATAGAAAGACTTACCTTTTGTGTGATTCCTTTTCTGTACAAATAAAAAGTAGACTGAATCAGATGACTTGGTTGTATTTAAACATTCACGCTCCACATCTCAATACTTCAGATTCTGTTTTTATGTTGCTAAACATCATCAATTTAATATTTAAAAAGCTTGTGTTCAGCAACACATTCTGTCTCTGCTCTAAATGTTATTTCTTAACTTAGAAACATCCTACTACATTTAAACTCTAATCAAACATATTATATCAGCAGTACGTCACTGTAGTTGTAAGAGGTTTGACTTTAAATTGGATTTTATTTCTCAGCAGAGCCTCAGACAGAAACCTTTCAATGGACGTCCTTTAATGTTTCAATGTTTCTCACCAGTCCTCCTTCTGGCTCTGAAACACGCTGCCACCATCAGAATGAAGATCACAATCAGTCCACCCACAGCTGGCGTGATTATTAAAGCCTTCATGTCTGTTTTAAAGGTCAGAAAGTTTCACTTTGACTTTCAAACCACAATCACTTTGTGCTGCTGAAGCACTCATCATCTGACTTCAAATCTCAAAACTCTGTCAGCTAAGATTTTAATAAGATTTACACAAGTAACAAAAACAAAAACACTACATGCATATTTATCAATGATTCGAGTTGAAAACAGCTAAACTACAGAAGATTATTATTCATATTGTATTGCAGAGTGATGCACACAGCAGAAACCATGCAGAAAACTTTAGCCTCTTTAAATTCAAGAGGTTATAAACCTTGAAATAGTCTAAATATCTTACTGAAGGATACTCAATATCAAACAGCTGTATTTAAAAACATACAAAACAAGGATAAAACAAAACAGATTATCTTAATACCGACAGTAAAACAAGAATCTCACCTATATTTTTGCCTTTAGGTTCATGATTTCCTGTTTTTTCTGTAATGGCTGCCACTTTATTACTAGAAGTGACATTTGAAGACACTAAAACAGAGATTAGATCAAATTAATATTTTAATGAAATGTACACCAGATGGCATCTGCTTTTTCACAAACATCTTGAGATGACATGTTTTTTTCTCTTTTTTCAATTAAAAATAAATTAAGTTTTGTGGTCGATCAAATGTCCTGTTAAAAACAGATTTGTGTTCAAATGCAGGTCAAATAATGCAGGATTTTCCCAATTAAATACTAAATATAAATATATATAAAGCACGATATGATGGTGGTAAACTATATTCAGAATTGTGGCTTTGCCACTAACTGGGAGATTTCTGAAGACAACTGATCACAGGATTATATTTAAAAGTATTGATTAGTCAGGGACTAAATGCAAATGCATAGCACTTATTGGATTCTATCTGTAAATAATATTAAAAGTCATGGTTAAAAAAAGATACAAGGCCTTTTACAGCTCTTTGTTTAATCTAGACAAGACACTTGACACCACATTCATCCATTCATTCATTGATGGTGGTAAACTACATTTTCAGCCATAGCTGCCCTATGGCAGTCTGACAGAAATGAAGCTGCCATAAAACATGTAAATTATTCAGTAATATTTTGTGCTTTGGTAATTTCTCTCATTCACACTATAACACTGAGCTGATTAAAGGGAAAATTGCTTTTGTTGACATTGTGATCTCAGATTATAACAGTTTTCTAAAATATATTTAATTGTTACCCTTGGTGGGAAACTCTGAGTCCACTGAGTGTGTGGTCCTTCTAGATCTTGTTGGTGTTGTCATGATCTCAGTTACTTTTCCTTCCACAGCACCTACAAATAGAAAACGGGGTTTTAGTTTTAAGTGCAACTAAATAGAATCTCTATAATATTTTTGTAAAACTGGCTGCAGAGTTTTTCCTATTATCTTCCTGCACTAAGAAGCTTAATTTTAATAATTTTACTAAGAATGTATTTTTAGATACATAAGCCTGTTACCTGCAAAAGGTCTACAGCTTTGTGCTGGAAAATGTCAGCAGACTTAGCACCACCAAGTGGTTAAAGCAGATGTTTTCTAATTTGTCAAATCCAAACAATATATTTTTGAGAAGATACTGGATTTTTGTTTATTTTCGGGGGGCTTTTTTTATTTACTTTCTTAAGGACTTTGACTTATCAGAGACCTTTTTAACCCTTGATTCAGTGTGACATGTTGAATAAACACGTATAACTGCATCCAGTCTGTTTCTTCATTTGTTTTGAGAAGCTGTGTGTCTTTTGCTTTCATTTTGGTTTATTCAACGTTTTATATTGCTTTCATTTCTCCGACCGGAGAGAAAAACAATTACTGTAGTATGTCTAATAGAAGTTTGTTCAGACTGGTGCATGACTGTATTTTCAAACAAACAATGCGGCTAAAATTAATAATTTTATACTTATAATTATTTTTAAGCCTGTCTGTATAAGTGGGTCATGCTGGTCAAGCAGGACTGATCCTGAAGGCTCCACCTCGTAACTCATGTGACTTAAATGATCTACATATTGGTGCCAGATCCACACACTGCACCTTGAGGGTGGCTTCATTAAAAACAAAAACATATATTTTTATAGTATTTACTGTATTCATGTCATGTTTTACTCACCACTGAATCTGTATGGATCACTACGGGGTGACAAACTGTCACCTTTCAGCCTATAATCACAGCTGACCTCCTTCTGTTGAACCAAATGTAGATGCCTCAGTAGTTCATTTTCGTGAATGACAGTCCGACAGAACTGCTGACCGGTTTCTGAGCTCCTCGTTTTCCATATTGTTGTTGTTGCAGTTGGATGACTTGATTCTCCAAAGTACAGGCTACATGTTGCATCGTTTTTTACGGATTCAGGCAGGAAGCAAAATAAGAGAGCGTACAAACCTTTAACATAGTGTACACTCAGCTGTGGTTTTAGACCTACAGAAGAAGTAATTTATGTAAAAAAGGGAAAGTCAAATAGGTTATATGTTTTGGCAGTAAACCAGAGCTGATAACTTTTCCTGTCAAAGTTTGAGAAGTTTTTATAAATAAAACTAACTTTTTCACAAATGAAGCAGTCACTTACGTATAGTAATAAGGGCCATGTCACTGTCAGGAGATGGAGAATTTCTGTCCTCATACTTTACAATATAAAAACATCTCACTTCAACCACAAAGGATGAATTTTGCTTTGCCATCAGCAGCAGTTCAGTTCCTGTGAATGTCTTCATGCAGGGAAAAGGTGTTATAGTTCCTCCTTTCACATGGAAATAGCACTGATTCACAGAAAGAAGAGCTGGAGCCTCACAGCTTAATGTGACTGAATCTGTTTCTGTGATTGATGATGAATCCACTGTTAGTTTAGCCTGAGGAAGAGCTGAAATAGAGACAGAGGATCAAATACCGAAACATCAAGATTAAAACATTTCCAGTAGTAAAGTATTATTTGATCTGAAATTAAAAGAAAAGGTTTTTACTAAACCTTTAAGATATTAGGTAACTTTACTAGCAGTAACATATCTGGACAAAAGAAACAACAAAAACTGACCTTGTTTGACTTGCACCTCGTGAAAAGAACCTGCTTGGAAGAAAAATGTAACACTATACTTATTTATCTGAAAAGCTTTATCTATAAACACAGAATTAACTGTTATTATAAAGTCACAATTAAATACTGTGACTTTCAAACAGCATGTTATTCTCCAAATAAACTTCACAACTGAAGAGCAAAGCCAGTGGGAACTAACAAAGTTATGTATTGCGTGTTTTTTTATTTATCAGTGAAAATTTACTGATGTTGAGAGAATGCAGGAAATCTAACTTACCCAAAAGAATGATAAAAACCAGGCATCCCATCATGGTGAAGGCAGATTTAAGATGTTCATAACCTTCGAGAGAAGATAAGTGTCTGACGGCATGAAGGATGAAGATCAGAAGAACTCAAAGATACAACCCACAAATACGACCAACAGGCGACTCAGAGGGGAAAACAGTTTCACTCCAAAAGCAACAGCAAGACAGATTTTAGTGCAAGTGGACTCAGAGACAAATATTTTAGTTTTTGCTAATATCTCCTGTTTGATTATCATGACCATTTGTTACATTTCAGTGGTAATGTTAGGCTGAAGGTGTTGACCATTAGGTGTTCTTATCAAAGCATTGTTATATTATGAATTAACTTTAATTAACAAACTGTTATTCTTCTCTGACTGTGTGTCCAAACACATCTCTATAGAACTGATGAAATGCAAGGCAGTTGGCTTTACACATTGCACAATGTTTTTGTGACAAATAATCTTCAGAAATTTGATGAAATGAAGACATTAACGCAGAAGCATCGTGACAAAGTTTGATACAATCTCTTTCTATTTCTCTAAGGTCAAGATTACATCTCATACTGTGCAGCTGCAAGTGTACAGTGTTTGGTTTTTCCATTTCTTTGTACACATCAAAGAAACTTCAGTGTTCATGCATGCACACAAATTCACACAGTGAGAGAAAATGTTGGTGTATTTTCTGGAAGAAATATCCACAACCTGCCTCTGAAAAGCAAAGTGTTTCTCCTTCATTCATCCCCAAATAAACAAACCCCTGTTATCTGGTGTCAGAGTGAGAGTCGCTCACTTCAAGTTTCCACTCAAGAACATCAGAGTTCAGCATCATCTACAGCCTCAAGGTCTGACAAACTGGTTACACAGGTTAAGTAAAGTTGGTAAATACAATATAAATGTATGTTTGGATTCTAGCTGTGATTTCTAGCCACTTTGTGCAAATTACCTTTCTTCTATGTTCTGTATAAAAGTAGAGCAAAATCAACTTTTAATGTCAATAATCAGTCCGGTGTAATTGCAAATACTACCTTTTACTAAATAAAGGACAAAAAGACATTATGAACACACCTTACCAGTGAAGAGGAAATCATAGATGACAAATAAATCACACAAAAGAATGAATTCAAATGGCCTTTTCCATGTCATCCTAATTAAGGTTTAAATACTTATAGTTGTAAAAGACAAAGATGCTGTACAGACTGGAGTCACTTCATGGCGCCATCAAGTGGCTGATCATAGTTAAATGTCTGAGTATGTAGATTTGTTCAATCACAAATTTCAATATAAGGTACATCTGACAGACTCAGAAAAGTATTTAAACCATTTAAACCATCTGTGTGTGTCTCACTCTGACACACTTTCTAACAGGAAAGGCACCCTGACCATTTCTGCCACCTGTCTGCCGATTGAAATGGAAAAAATTATCTGCGATCCTGCATTGCATGAAATCCAGTGCAGTTCTGCAAAAAGCATGTGATGTAGACTCCATATTTACAGCAATAAGGAACAAAAGCAGGACTTAATTTGGGTCAGTTCCTGTAGCAACAAGGTCCAGGAACTTTTATTTTGACGGTGCGTTCCAGTAACAGCTTTCTTGTATCCGGTATGTCTAAAGATAACTAATAGTAAAGTCATGAGCAGGTTTCACTCCCCGTATGTAATGTCCAAATAATTCCTCAAAATATATTTTTTAATCTTAACAGCCATTTAAAAGTTTTGTAATATCACATAGCAGCTGTCCATTCAAGAAAATTATTAGTCTGCAAATTACTTATTGAGAAAAATTCATACAAAAATGTGTATTAAAATGTTTAATACATCTTTTTTCTTTCACTATGGAGCATCTTTATGCAATGTAGTTTGCCTTTTTTCCTTCACAGTATTTTAACTTCTGTTAAATTTATCAATTTCTGTTCAGATAAAATCCAAAACACATAAAAGAAAGTAAAACATCAATTTGACTTGAAGATAAAATGGAAACACTGATTGTGATGCTTAAAATAAGAATAAAACATTATGAAATAAAAGATAAACAGCATCATAAGATGAACAATGTGAATTTTCTGAAACAGTTTCTCCATTTCACTTCTTTGACTTTTCAGCTGTTTGAAGTTTCAGAAAAGCGCTCAGGAAAACCGCTGCTCTGCAGCGACTCGCACGCTGGTCACAGCATCAAAAGATTATATACTAGGTAAAAGTTTGTTAGACTCACAGCAAAACTTTGGGTTTAATATTCAAATCACCTCTGCTCTTTGTGCTGACTGTCGAGTTCAGAATGCGTACCAGGTCATTCTTTGTTTTTCAAAAACATTTGTATCCTAAAAACTTTGACTGAAGTCACATTGTTTGGTGTTTTTCATATATTTCTCTTAAGTGTAAAGAAACAGCTCAACAGACCAGTTTATGAAGCTCCTGAAGTTTAACAATAACACCAGTGTTTGGTCTGGTCCAGGGCAGCGAAGTGTCCAGACAGTAGGTGAGTCGGGTCGGCCGGTCGGCCGGTGTGATCAGAACCACCTGGAGCCGAACTCTCTCCAGAATGTGGAGACGATGGTGGATTCCTGCAGGTCACTCCCTCCCAAACAACACTGTATGCTTTGGATCACCTCCATTATATTACAACCTTTGAAACTTTAAAAAATATTTTATAATCCTCTGATAAGTTTATAATATAAGCTTGTTTGACAGTGAGGTTGATGCTTTAGCCACCATATTTCTTGTTAAAATTTTAACTAGAATCAAACACACCTGATGTACGGAGAAACACAAGTACAAAGGAGTTCTGAGTAAAACAGTTTTCATAAATTATTTAAATTAAAAACAATAAACTTTGTAAAAAAAAAATGTGGCGACTAAAAATATTGATACTGACCTAATCAATCACACAGTTAAATCTACTTGTTATGTTTGGGATGAGAAAGTAAAACATGTTTTTCTCTGATCTGCTGGATGAAGATCCAAATCCTTAACAGGTTCTGTTTGTTCATCGGGTTTCTGTGACAAAAGTCTTTTGCAGAATATCACATGATCACATCAGCACAAAATGGTGCAGCGTTATTAACTAATGATTATCTTCAGGGATAATCATCCATGAAAATGTGTCCTAGTGCTTCTGCAGGAGGCAATACTCTCCATCCTCCTTGGTTGATGGAGCAGGTAAGTCAGGGATGGTGCAGTACATGTGGTAGACGTCAGACTGGAAGATGAAAACAGCCGCTGTGAGAACCACTTACATTTATTACATTTCCTGCCAAGACCAACAAACATCTTTTGTGGAGTAAATTGTCTCACATCTTCAGTTTGTGGTTTTCTGGTGGCAGATTTCCCAGGACCTGAAAAGAAGGAAGAATAACTAACATGAGTCAATATCCGGTTTGACTCTTTATTTTTTTTGTGAATCCATTTCTTCTGCAAATTTAGGCAGTATAAATTATATATATTTATTTCAAGATCAGTCGTTGGATGAATTTATTAAATATTTTAAAATATCACTAAGCAGTAATAAAATAATAATTACATATTTAGCGTATGTGTCTCAAAAGGCTTAAAAGAAAACATTTACATAAACCTTAAAAAACTAATCTTGCAGTTTATTTCCCAATTGTGAAATGTTTTAGTGTTGATGTATTTTTAGATGAATTTCAAGAGGGTGTAAACATAAATAAACTCACCTATATCACGATCAGCAGCAGGTGTGGATGTGATGACACTGTAGACACCATCATTATCTAGTGGTAACTTTAAATATGAAGAAAAGGGAAAATGAAGAGAAAATAATCAAAGCGAGATAATATACATCATAAAATGTATTTTATTTACCATCTCTGTGTTATCAGTCGTTTTTATCCACATATTCTGATCTGCAACATGAATTAAATATAATTTATTATATAAGAACAACAAACACTGGTGTTTCAGTACAAATATATTATTACCTTTAATGATGGCTTGTTTTCTGCAGAAACATGAACAAAAACAGATTCATTTAGTCAGTGTGTTCAGTACATTCAGCAACAAAACAACATATGATGTAGACTAAAGTATATTCATACCAATCAAGCATTTCAGCAAAATCACAGAATAAAACCTAATTTCTGAAATTAAATTTGAATTAAAGATCAAATCTTTCACAAATTTAAAGAGAAGAAAAAGGACATCCATAAGTAAAACCTAGTAAATCTTCATGACTTGATGGTCCAAAGGCAGATAAACTAACAACTTTATTTTTTCTGAACTATTATTAAATGACATTATAATCACCATCGGGGTAAAAACAATTTGCTTTAACAGAAATTATTACTATTGTGATTTTCATACAAATAATAGGATCTCCTGCTTAAAAAAAACATAATTGTACTTATAATATATGTTATAAAATTACATCAAAGATGAAAAGAAAAAAAGCTAAACAAACAGAAAACAAAGCTTATAGATTTGTCAGAGTAGTTTGACCTTTAGCTTTGTTACCGCTAAAGATTATATGGTGCAAAGGACATGTTGAGAAAAATGACAGAACGATGTAGTCAAGACAAACACGGTGCTCAGTGTGTGAAAAGAGGAAAAGAGTAACGAAAGTTTCATATTTGACTCAAAATTAAGTTTGAATCCTGTGTTGAGTTGGTTCCTTTCTCATGTGAACATTAACGTCAGGCACCAGACGGCTACTGGTTGGAAATGGGTGTAGAAATTTTTATATTTATAGGATGCTGAGTTAATCTCACTCTACTAAAGCAGCTGATGGTTCCATGAGTTACACAATGGACCCTCATTTCCCACTGCCCCTAAAAATGTTAATCATTTAAATGCAATATTTTAACTTTCTTTTAAACAACATGCATGAAACTTTTTCACCATTTAACAAATTCATGCCCAGCTGTCAGTGAGCATTCATTCATGAGAACCTGATGAGAACGAGAAAGTCTTACCTGTTGAGCAATCCTTTTCCTGAGAAACAGGAAGCAGATTGAGTCAGATGATAGACTTATACTTATGTTTCATCTCTAAATTAATGTCTTAAACCTTTGTATTCACTGCATAAAACCAGAAACATTACATGCTTCTGCTATAAATAGTTAGTTGACATTTAAAAATAACTCCTGAAAACTATCCACATCCTTCTTTCAAGCGGTCATGGTACATGGAAGTGGTCAGATTTTCTTGAAAGTTCTTTAAAAAACACATCTGCGTGTCCTGAGTGTTTGTTTCTCACCAGTTCTTCTTTTGGCTATGAGACAAGCTGCCACCACCAGAATGAAGACCACAATCACTCCACCCACTGTTGCTGCAATTATCAACGTCCTCGTATCTGTTTTAAAGGTCGTAAACAAGTTTCACTTCGGCTTTCTCACACAACAATCACTGTGTTGCTGCAACACTCAACTAGATGCATTCAGGTTTCAGGTCTCAAAAATCTGTCTTCTAAAATTTAATTGCTAGGATTTATATATAAATTTTATGAGCAAAAATACTATATAGCTTTTAATTAATGGTTTAATTTGAAAAACACAATGTTTTAGGACTTTAATGCACTGTGATGCATTCAGCGGAAACATTTAGAAACTTCAAGATTCATCTAGATTCTAGACTAGAATCTAGTGGTTAGAGTTCAGCTTAACACTGACCACTTTAGTGTTCAGCTAAACACTGACCACTTCAGTTTAAACATCTGGCTGCAGGATGCACAATATCAACACGCTGTTGTTTAAAATATAAAACAGTTAAATAACAGATGATCAAAACACCGACAGTAAAATCGGAGTCTCACCTATACCGTAGAATATATTATTCACATTGTTCTTTGTCGTTCTTTGAGATGTGGAAGTAACAGCTGAAGAAGCTAAAACAAACATGAAATGAAATACGTGTTTTAGTCAAATATACATAATGTTTGTTTTGTGCAAACTTTTTATGAATAAACATTTCTTTCTATTCTGCAACTTAGGGGGGAACAAAACAAAGTTATTTGGTCCATCAAATGTCCTACTTAGAATAAAAAGTTTTTACTTCCTTACATTAAATCGGACTATACTTTTACTGTTTTTGTTGAGAACATCAGACTTACTTCTGGTAAGATAATATTTATATTATTCTGACATAATCTCAGAATAAAATAAAATGTTTTTAATTACCTTCATCACATTCAAAGGTTTCATACAAAGAGAACCGCTACAAGTCTTATTCATTCTGTATTATCATATCCAGAGCTGAAGGTGCCACATTCATTTGTTTAAGAAATAATAAACAATTCATGAATGTCCAGGCATCAGACAGTCCAGGAAGGAGACAGGTTTTCTGTTTTGGTACAAAATGTGTGAGGTCTTGAGCATTTATATCTTTTGATGCAGTTTCAGCTTCAAGACTTTTGACGTGTTTCTACCAGCTTTGCACGTTTGCACACTGAAATTTTCATTTCTTCTTCATCGTTAAGCAGCTCAAACCCAAACAGACTGAATGGGAAGCATCTGTGAAGAGATTATTTAAAGTAAAACTGAAGGTATGAAATATAATGTGCCCAAGGGACCAGTTAGCTCCGGTTTTGTCACAGAGCATCGTTAGAAAACAATATGGCTCCTGGCCAGAGCAACTTCCTCCACACTGTGTCATTTTCCCTGCATGGTTCATAGTAAACAGTAAACACCCTGTGGCATCTAGTTAGTGTAACCAAGTTACACCATATTTTATTTAGGGGCATCAGTAAATTGGGGTCTAAATAGAAATGCACAGTCATGTATTGTTTTCCTTCCTGTTCAGTTCTGAACCACTTTATGTTGATATTATTTATTTTGTACCAGGAGTTGAGGCAGTTCAGACCTTTTTGTCAGAGTAAAATGTAACAAAGCAACAACTCAAATGACACAAAAACCATGTTTTTACACATATTATCAGACTATAATCTGAATTTTATTCTGATTAATACAATAATAGATTTTTCTACCTGATGTATAAGTGGTCTTACTCTTTGTTGGCTCTGCGGTACCTAAACATAAAAAACATTAAGCTGTCACAACGTTCTGGATCTGTTATTCTGGCATATTCACCTCATACCAGTGGTGAAAACTGCAATAATTGTTTTAGTGACTGATTCTACTGGGGAACTAAAAGGAAGTAGATTTGTGAAACTATTGGATCTAAACTTATCTGAACAAATTTTCAAGAAGCAGTATTAATGTGAGATTAAATTTAAAAATATATCAAAGCTGATTGAACATCAGTAGTGTGGTTAGAGATCCCAAGCAGGTAACTAAGTAATATGTTAGAAAATGACAGAATTACTGATAATAAACGTGAAAAGTGTTGAAGGTGATTGAAAATACAGGTAAGTGTTGGAAGATTTTAGGTAGAATCATTTTCAAATATCTAACAACACAATTGCAAATATTGTAAAACCAATACATTGAGATGTTGGCATAATTTCAGAAATATCAAGGTTATAACCTTTTTCTATGTCATCTTTATCCTGGTTGGGCAAAACATCGTCTGATGAATCTTTGGTCTTTGTAGATTTTGTTGGTATTTTGCTGGTCGTTGTTAATTCTCCTTCCACTTTACCAAAAATTAGAAAACAGATTTTCAGTCAGTCAAATAAATAAATAAAAGTTACACCAGACATATATGGCATTATTAGCACAGGCAGGTACAGAGAACATAAGAGATTATTATTTTTTTATTTCTGCACCTGTTGGGATATTTTAGCAAGTAAACATTTGTTTGTTTTATCTCAGTACGACTGGAGCTAAAAGTGCAACCCCTTAAATGTTTATTTGTTGTTAATCTAATGGATAATTTTTTAACTGTATTTATTTACACAGCTATTTTTTAGATGTGTTCTGTGTTTTGTTTTTATTGTTATTTTTATGCCAGTGTACATTAAATTGCAGAGCAAAAAATGCCTCTCTGTCATTTTATCATATTTGTACCATCCATTTTTCAGATTAAAACACAATAAAACACATTAAAATAAGTTTGTTTATCAATATTTTCAGGATATACTCTCAGTGTTATGGCTGATTATTACACATTAGTACATTTGTGGTAGAAGTAGAAATACTGGAGAAACTGGTTGTCAGCTCTCTTGTACCTAAAAATAATATAAAAAATGCTCAATGTTCTTGGTCTCTGGTGTTATTCTTGTCCTGTGTACCTGTGGTAAAAACTGTTAAAGTAATTTGAAATTCTGTTGAAGAAATAAAGATAAGTTGACATCATACATAAACCAGCAGTCATTCAGCTTTCATCCAAACTACATTTGCATAAACAACCAGAGTAACTAGAGTAGTCCAGAGTAAATAATCAGGAGGATTTTCAAAAGATTTTTAGCAGACTATAGCACTAGAGGGCATTTGATGCAGGAAAACAGGTTTGACAAATGGAGATTATTTTTATTTCAATGATTCCTATAACGTCTGGAGCATTATGTAGTTATTTGGTGACTTTTCTTTTTCCCACTAGGCCACTGATCTTACATTAAGCTGTTTAAAAGTTGCTTAATTGTTTACTCCTGCAACCTGCTGAAAACTAAGACAATGGGATCTTGATATTGTGATCCCAGTAGAGAAAGAAAGACAACATTTTTTTAAAGTATATTTCATCTTTACCCTGGATGGAAACAACAGCTTTCGATGAACCTGTGGTTTCCGTAAATATTGCTGGTGTTATGCTATAATACATTTGTTTGTGATTATATTTCAATACAGCTGAAGCTAAAAGTGCAACCGCTTAAATGTTCATTTCTAATAAATAATTTCTGAACTGAATTTATTTGCACAGCTATTTTTTTAGATATATTTTGTGGGGGGGGGGGGGGTTATTATTATTATTTTATACTGGTGTACATTAAATTGCAGAGCAAAAGATTCCTCTCTGTCATTATATAAATTATGTAATCCTTAAAGTCAAAATTAAAACATCACATTTGCATCCTTTGCATTTTTTCAGATTAAAACACAATAAAGCGCATTAAAATAGGTTTATCTATACATATTTTTATTGTCTCAGTGTCATGGCTGATTATTACACATTAGTACATTTTCCTACCTGACTTAGTAGAAGTGGAAATACTGGGGATTCTCGTTGTCAGCTTTGTCTTACCTAAAAATAATATAAAAAATTCTCAATGTTCTGGGTAAAACCTGTTATTCTTGTCATATTTCATTGTACCTGTGGTAAAACTTGTGACAGTTGTTTGGGTGACTGATTCTGTTGAAGAAATAAAGAGAAGTGTATTTGTGAAAAAATTGAATTGTAGTTTTTGTCATTCATAAACCAGCACTCATTTTCCTCTCATCCAAACTACATTTACCATTAAACAACCAATATCAGTTTGTCTTTCAATGTCCAGAGTAAATTTTCTAAAGATTTTTAACAGTTTATCAGAGGTTTAAAGGTCATTTGATGCAGTAAAAAATGTTTAACAAAGATAATTTGTATTTAAACAATTGCTATAAATTCTGGAGCTTTATTTAATTATTGATATTTTTTGGTAACTTTTCTTTTTCCCACTAGGCCACTGATCTTAGATTAAGCTTTTTAAAAGTTGCTTAATTGTTTACTCCTGCAACCTGCTGAAAACTAAAACATTGGGATGCTGATATTATGATCTCAGTAGAAAAAGAAAGACAACAACATTTTTCTAAAGTATATTTCATCTTTACCCTGGGTGGGCAAAACAGCTTTCGATGAACCTGTGGTCTCCGTAAATATTGCTGTTGTTGTGCTGATCTCAGTTAAGTCTGCTTCCACAATACCTAAAATCAGAAAACAGATTTTCATTCAGTTTCAAGTGGAGCTAAATGATGAATCTTTATGATGCAGCTCATTCAAGGATTATTTGGATTTCTTGTAAAAAATTATAATAAATAAATACACAAAGATGGCACAACATTAAAGCAAGGGAACAAGAAGGATCAATTCTTCATCATTGCAATTTTACCAGGTATGATATGCAGATGAAACCAGAAGTTTACATACACTAAATAAAAACATATACAACCTTTTTTCCTCACTGTCTGAAGCAAATCCGACCAAACTTTCCTTGTTTTAGGTTAGTACTGTGCTCCAGGTGTAGCTTTAAATTACATCCACAGGTGTGCCTCCAATTAACTCAAATATGTTCAGGAACCAATCAGAAACTTCCAAAGACATGACATCATCATCTGAGTTTTCCCTCATTGTTTAAAGAGATAGTAATCATTCTGCGTATAAACTTATTATTTAATAAATGAATAACTAATATATTATCTCATTATTGTGACATTTCACAAATATAAATAATTTTGGTAGTTATACCTGATCTGAAATGAGAGAAGTTTGCATTAGTCCTCTAACTTGAAGTGTTCATAGCACATAAAGTTGGAAAGAAACAGAATTTAAATAAATTTGGCAAGGACCAAATATTCATCAAAAATGATTCAGGAATAGTTGAAGGAGCTAAATTAAAACATTTGAGGTGAGGACTCGTCTCTAAATCCAGCAGATTTCAGTCTAATCCAGAATCTGTGGGACATTTTGATCTAACAAGTCTGATGGCCCAGAGAAGTCCACAACTTAATTAAAAGCAACAGGGATTTATGAAAAAAGTGCATAAATTTTAGAGTATTTACTGTTTTCATGTTTGACTCACCTGTCAATGTGTAAGGGTCACTACGAGGTGACAAAGGTTTCCCATCTCTTTCCAATCTATAATCACAGCTGACCTCCTTCTGCTTAACCGAACGTAAATGTCTCAACAATTCATTTTCTTGAATCTCAGTCCAGCAGAACCACTGATTGGTGCTTCTTTTAGTCTTTGATATTGTTGTTGTTGCTGCTGGACGACTTGATTCTCCAAAGTACAGATTACATGTTGTAGCGTTTTTCACGGATCCAGGCAGAGAGCAGACAAAGACAGCGTACTGGCCCTTAAGGTAGTTTACATTCAGTTGTGGCTTCTGACCTAAAGAAGAAGTAATTAGTGTTAAAAGGCAAAGTAAAATATGCTATATGTTGTGACATGGAAATATAATTTGTAATCATAAAAATATAATCATTCCAACTATTAAATCTGAGTTTCTTAACTTTTCCTGTTAAACTCTGACAAATTTTATGACTATTTTATGAATATGAATATTTTATGAATACAGCTAAGCGTCCATGAATGAAGTAACAACTTACTTATAGTTATAGAGGATCTTTCACTGTGGGGAGATGGAGAATTTACAGTTTCATATTTTACAGTATAGAAACATGTCACTTCAACCACAGAGGATAAACTTTGCTTTGACATCAGCAGCAGCTCAGTTCCTGTAATTGTCTTCATGCAGGAGGAGGCTCCCATGGTTCCTCCATTCACATAGAAATAACACTGATGCACAGAAACATGAACTGGAGCCTCACAGCTTAATGTGACTGAATCTGTGTCTTTGATTATTGATGAATTCACTGTTAGTTTAGCCTGAAGAAGAGCTGAATAGAAACAGAGGATCAAATGTTTAGTCTTTAAGTCTACAACATGATCTTTATAAGAAATGATTCTTTGATCTGTAATAAAGAGAAACAGGTTGGATTGGATTTAACCATTAATGAAAACTGAAACAAGCATAAGAATAGATGAATAAATCAATGCTCAGTAACAATTAAAATAGTCAATCGACAACAGAGGGTAATGTCAACATATCATGTTCAAAATGGAGTATAGACGTTTCAAAATGAGTTTTTTTGTTGTTGTTGTTTTTCCACTATTCCTTGTTAAAGGTATAGTGATAAAGGCAGATATTAAATCACTAAAAAAGTAATAACACATGAGAAACATAAAAAACTGACCTTGTACTTGCAACTCTTGAAAGGAACCTGTTTGAAAGAAAGTTTAATAAAATACTTATTTATATAACATGAAAGGCTGTAAACATAAACTGAACAGGAGCATTTTAAAGTCAGGATAGAAAAGAACAACTTGAGAAAATATTTTCATTTGTAAATCACAGAATAATCTGCACAATCAAAGCATTCAGCCAATCAAATTAAGTGTTGTGTACATCTATATTTATTAGTAAAAACTCACATTGATGTTGAGAGAATGTAGAAAATTAACTTACCCAAAAGAACAATAAAAACCAGACGTCCTATCATGGTTACTCCAGACTTAAACTGATCAAAACCCTGCAGAGAAGATAAGTGTCTGTCTGCATGGAGGTGGGCGTCTTATTCTGTTCAGTAGTTGCAGGAAAACCACAGAGAGCATCAGCATGAGTCAGTGGTGCAACCCACAATCACACACGACTTGTTCAACCTTTAATGAGCTCCAGTCTACATGTTCAGGGTCTCTTATGTTTCCTTGCATATGTACAAAGTATCTTCACTTTTACTTTCTTAACATGTTTCTCATCTACACAGTGATTATGTTTCATGTTCTTCAAAATTACCATAGATCCTGAGTTTAACTGAGACATAACCACCTCCCATGTTGCCATGGTGATCATGCATGTCCACAGTCTGCTGTAATTAACCCCATCGTGACCCCAAACACAACTGACAGCGGAGACGTTGACTTTTGATTATTGTTTTTATTAAGGCTGAGTTGATTATTGATACACATTTCTTGTTTACTTAAGACCAAAATTATTTATAAACCAAACCTGGGTTGAACGTCGTGTTTTAATTTTAGTAAGATGTTTTTTAATTCATAAGCTAATATTAAGGTCAGAGTCCTGCCTCGAATATGAGAGGATCAGTAGAGGGAGCTAAAGATTAGGGTGATGACAAAGAGGCTTTCTAGTCATAAATACTAAACATTAAAACACTAATTATCGAGTATTGATTCCTGTAATAAAGAGTTTTCTGTTCATTAATGAGTATTAAAAAATTAACTCTCACACATTTTTAATAAGTAACTAAAAACCAATTTGTTTTTTTTTTCTAAGTTTTTGCTTATTTTATTTTACTTTATACTCATTTTATGTATGCCTGTCTCTTCAGAAATAATGTTTTAATTTAGTAGGATTCATCTTAAATCATGCAGCAATGTGAATAATTTGGGGCTATTAATGTAGGTTTCAACCTGCTGATTTCAGAGATCAACCAGCTAGTAGAGTCCATCCAGTATATGATCTCAGTATAAATTCAGCTTTTCCCTGAATATCTGAGGTTTATTATAAATCATTAATAAACAAATGGCATCATAGAGACCAAGGAACACGGACAATAGGTGAAGGAGAATCTGTATTGTCAGGAAATGGAAAGAAAACAGCATATCTACCAAGACATGACTGTCCAAAACTGACATGCTGGAAAAAAAAGCGCATTACTCAGACAAGCAGCCAAAAGGTTCATAATGACTCTGGATGAGCTGTAAATACTTGTAGCTCAGTTAGAAAAACATTATTACCTAATAATTATTAGTTGTACACTCCATAAGTTGGACTTTCACAGAACAGAAGAAAGCCTGCCGTATTTTCTCTTCAATTTTACCACAATAAGGCCAGGAAATGCAGCAACATGTAGAAAAGGCTCCAAATAGACCAACATGCAGCATGTTCTGTGTGAAAGGAAGCCACCACTGAACAGCACCTTGCCACTCCCTTCTGTGATGGTGACAGCATCATTATGAGGGGATGTTTTCTCTTCACCAGTGATATGGGAACCGGTCAGAGTTGATGAATAGATAAGTGAAGCTGAATTGAGAGCAAGAAAACAAACCCAGTAGAGGCGTCATCTGATTTGAGGATAGGGTGGAGGATCATCTTCCACCTAAACATACAACCAGAACTGCAAAGGAAATCAAGTTAATGTGTTAAAACGGCTTAGTTAAAGTTCAAACCTAAACCCAGTCAAGAATCTGTGGTGAGACCGAAAACATACGAGACGTTCGATAGTAGCAATAAGAATGTTGTTATATTCTTCAGACAACCTCCCAAAAAATATGCAATTCTTACAAAATAAAACTGTGTGTTTTTATTTCTAAAACATTTTGAAAGTCATGTTTCATTTCCATTCTACTGTGTTCTCCATTATTACAGAAAATACATTGACACAATGTGGTGGTAAAATGTGAACGACATTTAAGGGATAAAAATACTTCAGCAAGATGCAGGAACTAGTTTGTTTCATGATCTTAGAAAGTTGACCTGCTGCAAAGCAGAAAAGATTTACATAGAGAGAAAACCAGTAAACAGTTAATACAATACAAAGTTCTGTAAAATGACCTCGTTTATTAAATTAATTCTCCAAGTGAAAAAAAAAAGACGGACCTTTGTTTCTGTTTTAAACTTTAAGTTTTTTACTGAGATAATTTGTCATATTTAAACAGAAACTTTTTCTCATCTACCATCTCCAATCATTGATAAATCTTTCTTTAACACCAAGGACTTTGACTGTGTGAGAAAAAATGCATCATCTTGTAATCAATGTGTTCATTTCTATTTCTATATCAGTCAAATAAAATGTTTACGAGACTCATGAAGATAATTATTGAGTTAAAACTTTGGCATATTTAAAGCTGAAAGAAATTAGCAGATGGCTGTAAATTAAATAGAGTGAAAATAATTCAAATATAAGATTTAATAAGAAAAAGAACAGTTGTTTCTGAAGAGCTGCATTCATGGCGTCTTACAGCTGATGTATCATCTCTCTGCAAAAATAAAACATAGTTAGTATTAACTTTCAATTAAAAAATAATCACATTGAAAAAGCTTTTTTATTATTATTCTTCAAATAATGGCGCCACCAAGTGGCTGGTTTTGTTTGATCCGCTCAGAGATTTTCACATTTTCTGTTACTACCATAAGATCTGCACATGTTGTCGTAGTGACACTTTCTAACCTGAAATAAAATGTAAATGGATCTAATTTCCTTTGTAGTAACATAACAAATCCTGAATGTCAGATCTTTCTTCAGTTGGAATAAATACAGGTTTAGAAAAAACTCACCAAGCATCAGTTTTGTAATCACAATAGATAACAGTGGTGTAGATTTCATCACAATCAGCCTGCAGATGATCAAACATTATGTTAAACAAAACAGAGTAGGAATAATTTTAATCTAATCACACTAGTTCAATTACATATAAAGATAAATAATCAGTAACTCACCGTATTTATTCCAGCTGCTGAAAGGAAACTAAAAAACATTTTAAAGTCAGAAGAGTTTGTTTTTGTTAGATAAGGAAAATCTCAACATGAAATATAAATAATGTTCTGGTTGATCTTATGGTGATAAATCTAATATTTTATTTATATTTTAATCCTAATTTTTGCTAATAAATGAAACCAATTTTATTAAACCTTTAGGACTTAATGCCCTGACAACTAATATTAAGATTCTAACTAATTTTGATCATTTTTTGCAAAGTTTTATTTGACACATTAGTATTCTATTAAATGTTTCATTGTTCATTATGTTCAAATTTATGGAATAAAAACGTTAGGCTTTCAACTTTGCATGTTTTCTGATTGCGTGGATTTCATTATAACCTTCAACTAACTTGAAACATCAACAAATGTATATTTATCATTTATCAGAGCAGGTAATATGTCTTGTCACTCATTTTAACCATTTGTATGATACAGAAGGAAAGAAAAGAAAGAAAGAAAGTTTCCCTGCAACAATGACACACAGCACACCAAGTAGAAATATAAAGATATTTTAGCAAAAAGTCTTAACCTGAATAAATCTTTAAATTAAATGTATTTGAACAATGTGATAAGAAATCTGATATTTTTATTACAACAAAATGAATACTGAAAAGAGTGAAAGCAAAGCAAAAATCTTCCCTGGACTAACAAAACCCAAAGTAGTTCAATTTAAAAATTAATTCTACTTTTTCTTACCTCCTGGATTTCTGTTTCTCTGTAAATAAGGAAAAGAAACAAAATGAACCTGCTTGTATTAAGATGGTATAATTAGTTAATGACTTCTGAAATATACAATCACAGCAAGATTATAGTCGAATGTACATCAAAAAAATCTATAAGGATAAATGTAGTTATCTGATTCTCACCAGTTTTGCAGAGACTGAAGAGAAATGTTGCTGCACACAAGACGCCTCCCACAGCCAGACCTGATGCAAAGCTCCATAAAAGCATCTCAGCAGTGGGAGACGGGGCTGCAGTCCAGTTTCTACCTGCTGCTACGGAAAAGTTTGAAATAATCACCATATTGTTAAGAGAAACACTTGTGATATTCTTTGTCATACTAAAAAAAATTTGCATCACAATGTTCTGGGTTACTGCTGATGTTCTTGGCATATTTCACCGTACCTGTGGTGAAGACTATCACAGTTGTTTGGGTGGCTGATTCTGACAATGAGAAAAATTAAATAAGGAAACGGTTTTACAATATACACTTTTTATTTCAATGATCTTTATAAACTCTTAAGTAATATTTTGTACTATGGTTATTTCTCTTATTCCTACTATGACATTGACCTTAAAGGAAATTGCTTTACTAAATTGGTTACTCCTGGAACCCAAATATTGGGATCCTGAGACTATGATCGCAATAGGACAGTTTTCTAAACTAATAACAGTTTTCTATGTCATCTTTACCCTGATTGGGCAGAACAGTGTCAGATGAACTTTTAGTCTTCGTAAATCTTGTTGGTATTTTGCTGGTCGTCATTAATTCTCCTTCCACTTTACCTAAAATTAAAAAACAGATTTTCAGTCAGTCAAATAAATAAATAAAAGTTACACCAGACAGATGTGACATTATTAGCGCATACAAGTAAAGGGAACAAAATAGGTTATTTCTTGATTTCTGAAACTATTAGGATATTTTAGACAGCAAGTAAACATTTGCTTGTCATTTTATCTTTAGCGATAAAAGTGCAACCCCTTAAATGTTTATTTGTTGTTAATCTAATGAATAACTTCAGAACTGTATTTATTCACACAGCTATTTTTTAGATATATTCTGTGTTTTGTTTTTATTATTATTTTTACACCAGTGTACATTAAATTGCATATCAAAAGATGCCTGTCATTTTATAAATTATGTAATCCTTAAAGTAAATTTTGCATTTTTTTCAAATTAAACACATTAAAATAGTTTATTTATGAATATTTTCGCGATATAGTCTTAGTGTTATGGCTGATTATTACACATTAGTACATTTTACTACCTGACTTGGTAGAAGTGGAAATACTTTGTCGTACCTAAAACTACTATAAAAAATTCTCAATGTTCTGGGTCTCTGCTGTTATTCTTGTCATATTTCATCGTACCTGTGGTAAAAACTGTGACAGTTCTTTGAGTGACTGATTCTGTTGAGGAAATAAAGAGAAGTTAACATCACACATAAACCAGCAGTCATTCAGCTCTCATCCAAACTATATTTACATAAACAACCAGAGTAACTAGAGTAGTGCAGAGTAAATAATCGGGAGGATTTTCAAAAGATTTTTAGCAGACTATAGAACTAAAGGGCATTTGATGGAGTATAACAGGTTTGACAAATGGAGATTATTTTTATTTCAATGATTCCTATAACTTCTGTATAATAACTATGTAGTTATTTGGTGACTTTTTTTTCCCACTAGGCCACTGATCTTACATTAAGCTGTTTAAAAGTTGTTTTACTAGCTTGTTTATTCCTGTAACCTGCTGAAAACTAAAACATTGCAATCCTGATATTATGATCTCAGTAGAGACAATAAAACAACATTTTTCTAAAATATATTTCATCTTTACCCTGGATGGGAACAACAGTTTTTGATGAACCTGTGGTCTTCATAAATATTGCTGGTGTTGTGCTGATCTCAGGTAAATCTGCTTCCACAATACCTAAAATTAGAAAACAAATTTTAATTTAGTTTCAAATGGAGCTAAATCAGGACTTTTTATGGTATTTTCATGAAATTGATTAAGATGTAATTATGCTTATTTCAGAGTTTTTTTCACAGTCCATTTGTATTTGTCATCCATCCATCCATTTTCTTGCACCCTTGTCCCTTGGCGGGGTCGGGAGGTGCTGGTGCCTATCTCCAGCTGGCGTTCCGGGCGAGAGGCGGGGTTCGCCCTGGACAGGTTGCCAGTCTGTCGCAGGACCACACGGAGACACACAGGACAAACAACCATGCACACACACTCACACCTAGGGCCAATTTAGACAGACCAATCAACCTGACAGTCATGTTTTTGGACTGTGGGAGGAAACCGGAGAACCCGGAGAAAACCCACGCATGTACAGGGAGAACATGCAAACTCCATGCAGAAAGGCTGGGGCCGGGAATCGAACCCAGAACCTTCTTGTTGCAAGGCAACAGCTCTACCAACTGCGCCACTGTGCAGCCAGCTTGTATTTGTCATGTAGTTTGTAAATAAATGGTAAATATTACTGGATTCACCAACCAGGAACAATATTATCATCGACGAGAAATACAAACAAAACATTTTATTATTATTATTATTATTATTATTGCAGCTGCCGGTGTTAGACAGGAAGTGAGCATTTTATCCCTGAAACTTGATTTGTTAAAGGCAGGTAAACAAATTGTTACGGCTGCGGTTTTACAGGTTTAGAGCCCAGCCTCTATTTAAAGTGGAGAAAGAGGACAAAGAGTTTTTTTGATCAAACCATGATCTAGTCAAACAGATGAGTTACTGTAGCTCAAATTATTTTAGAAATAATGCTAGTTCTAATGAACACAAAATTGCCACAAAATTACATCAGTTTATTGTGATGGCGCACTATTTTAGCTCCCTGCTAAAAACCTAAAAAGACAAAAGAATGTTACAGGAGAAACCCAACAAGATTGAGGTGAGGACTGCAAACTCAGCAGATCTCAGTCTAATCCAGAATCTGTGTTCTGGTGAAATAAAACTGATCCTGGAGGCTCAACCTCACGTCTTACTGGACTTAAATTATCTTCTGATTACGTCTTGGTGCCAGAGACCACATCAAACCTTTGAGGGTCCATGGCTTCATTATAAATAAAAGGACTCATAAATAAAAATAAAAAAGTTTTTGTTTAACTCACCTGTCAATGTGTAAGGGTCACTACGAGGTGACAAAGGTTTCCCATCTCTTTCCAATCTATAATCACAGCTGACCTCCTTCTGCTTAACCGAACGTAAATGTCTCAACAATTCATTTTCTTGAATCTCAGTCCAGCAGAACCACTGATTGGTGCTTCTTTTAGTCTTTGATATTGTTGTTGTTGCTGCTGGACGACTTGATTCTCCAAAGTACAGATTACATGTTGTAGCGTTTTTCACGGATCCAGGCAGAGAGCAGACAAAGACAGCGTACTGGGCCTTAAGGTAGTTTACATTCAGTTGTGGCTTCTGACCTACAGAAGAAGTAATTAGTGTCAAAAGTAAAATATGTTATATGTTATGACATTGAAATTTAATTTATTATTTGATTCCAACTATTAAATCTGAGTTTCTTAACTTTTCCTGTTAAACTTTAACAAATTTTATGAATACAGCTAAACGTGAACCCATCCATGAATGAAGAAACAACTTACTTATAGTTATAGAGGATCTTTCACTGTGGGGAGATGGAGAATTTACAGTTTCATACTTTACAGTATAGAAACATGTCACTTCAACCACAGAGGATAAACTTTGCTTTGCCATCATCAGCAGTTCAGTTCCTGTAATTGTCTTCATGCAGGAGGAGGCTCCCATGGTTCCTCCATTCACATAGAAATAACACTGATGCACAGAAACATGAACTGGAGCCTCACAGCTTAACGTGACTGAATCTGTTTCTTTGATTATTGATGAATTCACTGTTAGTTTAGCCTGAGGAAGAGCTGAAATAGAGACAGGGGATCAAATAGTTGCTAGATCAACAACACGACCTTTTTAAGATCTGCAATAAAGGGAAATATGTTGGATTGGATTTAACCGTTCACTTTAGACATGAGACAAACAGAAACAACAGTTGCATCAATGTTATAACAATATTAAAAGAAAATTATGTGAATGTAAATATGTTTTTACCAAAGCATGTTTTCTCTCAGACAGTTCATTGTACTAGATATCAGGTAGTAGTATAGTATATATTAAATATTAGATGACAAAACTCAGAAACTTACCTTGCACTTGCAACTCATCAAAAGAACCTGTAGGCCACATGTTGTTTTTTAAATCATTTATATAAACTGAATAATTGAATGTAAAATTTTATTCAAAAAATGTTATAATTCGTGTAAATAGCTTTTATTCAATTAAGCTACTCAACTGAACCATACAGGCAGCGACAAAACAAACTGTTTTAAAATATGACATTGTTTCATCAGTAGCAATTTACAATAATGTTGATTGAATCACAATTAACTTACCCAACAGGATGAGAAAAACCAGGAGTCCCATCATGATGCAGAAAGTCACCGTTCATAGCCTGCGAGAGAAGCAAATGAGTGTCTGCATACAGATGGGTGTAAACTTCTCGCTACTTGCAGAAAAACCACAGAGACCATGAGAACGAGCTTATGGGTAAAAAAAAAAGACAAAGATAAATACATTTCACAACACTATTTTCTACTACAGGGTGTCAAAATCGTTTTCCTTTAGGGCCATATCAAGTTGTTCTCAAGAGTCGGTTGTGCCACAATGTATTGATAAAATCTATTAACAAACTATTAAAATATTAATAAATAGATTTCTCTGCACTCATTAAGTACTTCTAAAAATAATTTATCATACTGAGCATCGTGTCACATTATTCAGTACATCCAGGATTCCGGGATCGTTTTTCTGATATTTTTGCAGTCAAAATCACAGAATTTGTGGTGCTGATTTTGAAAGCTTTGCAAGAAATGTTGCAATATTTATATTTTTGCACATAAGTATAACTTTAAATGTGACTTTGTGTTACTTGCCATATCATTAACGACACATCAAGCACGGCAGAGGCAGAAGAGATACTGTCACTTGCAGGTGGAGACAGAAGTCCATCCATCCATCCATCCATTTTCTTGCACCCTTTATCCCTTAATGGGGTCGGGAGGTGCTGGTGCCTATCTCCAGCTGACGTTCCGGGCGAGAGGCAGGGTACGCCCTGGACAGGTCGCCAGTCTGTCGCAGAGACAGAAGTCATTAAACACAATGTTTTTGACCGCATACATTTTCTATAAACTTACTTCTATAGTTTCCAAGTAAATGTAAACCTCAACAGAAAACAAAGCTTTAATAAGAAGTGCATTTTATTCAAATTTGACCAAGTGACAATATTAAAACTGGAACTGCTCTGTCAAAATGGATTTATTTACACTTCAATAAAATACAACAAACTAAAATAACAAAATAATTACATTTTAAGAATTTGCAGAGTTGAGACACAATTATGGCAAACAAAACAAATATAGAGCCTCTGACTGTATAAATGTTATTGAACCTTGGTTTCATTTCACATTTCACAACAGGAAAACCACGGCCAGAGTCATAAATATTTCTCACACAGAACACAAAATCCCACTTTAGACCGCTGTGTTTAAACCTTTCAAAACTAGTAGCTCTTATAGATCACAGTGAAAATGTATCTGCAGAAACAAAACAAAAACTCTGCCAGCTGCATGTGTAATATCATGAAAACAACACTAAAAGACACAGTAGTTTAGTTTGAGCTTTTTCTACATAAAGGCTGTTTAATTTGGGTTGTACATTGCAATGACCTGAGGCCTTGTGAGCTGTGTTAGGTGTCCTGGGTTGTGCCTGACCTTTTAGCTCCTTCTCTGTTCAGGTCCTGGTGCCGTGGATCCAGAGAACAGAGCAATCAGATCTCTGTCTCTCCTTCTCTCCCCCTGACACGTCACTCTGCGCTGCTCTCCTGCTGGGCCTCGTCTCATTGTACACACTGGAGTTCATTTTTATTTTCACATCTCATCACTTACACATGCACAAAACACATCCAACCTTTATCATTACTACTCTGATGATACCGATGCTTACATCCCCTTTTGTTAACAGTATACTTGATCCTTAATAAATGTTCCTTCTTTGCACTTTTCCCTATAATATGGCCCCCAGGTTTTGTTATGACCCTGAGCCAGTCATAAAATATATATATATTTTCATTCTATTAGCTGTACACAGATGTTTATTGTTTGAGATTCACTGAATAAAATTAAATGTCCCCTGCTGTTTGCTGTTTAAACTTTGGTTTCAAATGCTTATTTTTAGTCGTGGTCTTGGAAAATGTATCCAGTTTATTTTTAAAGAAATTGACACTTTTATAGATGAGGAAAATTAACAGAGGCCAAGACTTTTGAGTGTCCTCAATAAATCCGATTTTAAATATTCATATTGCAATAAAATAACGAGGAATTAAATTACAAGTTTCTAAAATGGCTAAATTACCAACATAAATGATGGAAAGCCAAAGGGTGCGCACCATTTTACACCCAGCGTGAAAACCGGTGTGTTCCTAAACGGCTCGTCATGCGCACATACTGAGATAAACTGTTCATATTCAAACAGCGGCGCTCGACCACATCAAGCATGAGAAACACTAAGCTACTTGTTTTGGTGTTTAAAATTATTCAGTAATTATAATTAATCTGCTAAACTTAGTGTTTCTAAACATTTTACATCTGGTCTGCTCGTCTTTAGTCTTGTCTAGTACAAAGTCTTTGTCCTCCACTGAAAAGAAAAACTCCTCCCACTCCGGTTTGCCTCACTTCTTTACGGCTCTTCCTCCGGCTGACTCATAAGGACTAGACCAACTGCCTGCTTGAATCTGAAGACCCCAATCAGTGTGATGTGAATCACCTGGTCTACCTGCATAAAAATCAAGCCAAGCTTTTAGTTTTCAACGTGCGTGTTTAATTTTTGTCTCTTGTTTACGTTGCAACAAACGATGCCTCCCAAAAAACAAGCAGCGGATCCTCAGGCTAGTTCAAAAGCTGCTCCTGCTGAAGAGCCCGATGAGAAGAAATCCTCTGGTTTGTATACGAACGGGAAAAGCTTAAAAGATATCAATTATTATTGTTCGTTTGGGGGGGTTTTAAGCGGTTTCACATCTTTCTCTCTGCAGCACGTTCCGTGGCGGTGCGAAAACCCGCAACCCATCCGTCCACAGCCGTCATGGTGAGAGAGGCGCTGAAAGCCCTGGACTCACGCAAAGGGGTTTCCTCCCAGGCCATCCAGAACTACATCAAACAGAAATACTCCACTGTGGAGCCGGTGAGGCTGAAGCACTTGGTCCGCAGAATCTTGACGAACGGATTATTGAACGGGACGCTGATGAGGCCCGTCAACGCCACCGTCACCACAGGCGCACTGGGGAAGTTCAGGGTAGGAAACTAAAGAGAAGCAGATAAACCGCCAAACTAATTGATCTACTTGATGCAAGGATTTTTCTGTCCTTGTTTTAAAAGCTTGTGCCAAAAGTTAAAGAGGTGAAGCTGAAAAGCGAGAACACTGATCCAAATGTGGAGAAGCCCAAAGCTGGAGCTAAGAAGACCCCGACAGAAGGTATTGAGATGCAAAATGCACATCTGACCTCAGTGGATTCATGTCGGTTCATCCCTCACCAACCTTTGTTTTGTTTCAGACGCCACCAAGAAGAAGCCAACATATGAAAAGGCAAAATCTACAAAGGTAAGGCGAGACTAAACTGTGCCCAGATCACTGGTCTCCCAAATCTGCTCAAATGTAGAAAAAAAAATTGCTGCTGCTTACACCTTTATTTTCTATCTATGTGGGGTTTTTTTTTAAATCGCAGAACCCAAAGCCTCCAAAAGCCACAAAGGATGAGGCAGCTGCTCCTTCAAAGGTTCCTCCAGCAAAGAAGCCAAAAGCTAAAAAAGTGGAGGCCAATGGAAGTGCTGCTGGAAGCTCGGAACCAACCAAAAATAAGACTGCAAAGGCCAAAGGGGCAAAAACTGAGAAGAAAACCCAAAGCAAGGCTGTAAAGTCGGGCAGTGACGCCGCTGGATCTAAAACTGCTGTCAAACGAGTGAAGAAGGCGGCATAAAATAAGGAAACCTGTGTCTGCATATGTTTGTTTTTTAGATATTTGTTTACAATAAATGTGTACTTTTAAAGTTCTGGCTTTTCTATTGCACACTTGGCACAAATGGGTCAGATTTCTGCAAAACTTGTTGCTTCAACTTGAGACTTGGTTATTTCACCTTAACTTGGCAGATAAACTTTGGGGATTTTTGGCACTAATGTAGAGGTTACTTGCCTTTTGTACTCCCTAAACTTAGCAATTGTGGATTTCAGCCAATTACTGAAATTCTTCTTGCTGGTGTAGTTAAAACACTTTTTTTACATTGTTTGCTGGCATGTAACCAACCATGACTGCAAAAATCAAGGTTTAACAAGACTTGTCAAACGTACACTTTGATCTTCAAATGCAAACCTTAACGTTCAAATGACCTCAAAGATTTACTTTAGGACCGGAGCAATAAGTGCTGGTGTGGTTTACCACAGACCTGTTCACATGGCTTGAAACTTTTATTATGGGTATCTCAGAACTCAAGTTGCAGACTAAGTCAGAATATTCAAGAAAAAATCCTCTTAAAGTGACAATAGGCCTGGAGCCTTATGTTGTATAGGCTCCAGGCCCATAGGTCATGACTAAGTAGCCCACTATGGACAGAAGCACTAGAAGGACCGACCAAATGAAAAGTGAGCCGCCTGATAATCCTGGAAAAAGTTTCCGAGACTTCCGTTTTTGCCGTTGCTGCTCTTCAAGCTGCTCCAAACGGTACTGAAGAGCCCCCAGCACCTCCTATAACCAAGAAAAGATTTTACATCATTAACCTTGACTTATAAACGCAGTTTTAACCATTTTTGAACAATGCATGAATGATCATTTGAAATATAATTGTCAGGTTTTTTTGTGGCCAAATCCATTTTTTCACAATCTGCTTCAGTTTATGCAAAGGAAATTTGAATTGTAGGTTGTTTTTTTTTAACGTGATTAGTTTTAAGGTAACATTTGGCTTTTCCATTTGGCAAAGATGACTGTTAAATCAAACATAAAATCCAGAACTTTACAGCGAGACAAAATAAAAACTTCAGAGGCTCAAGCAAATGACAGATTCAACCAAACAATCCAATGACACCAGTGCAGAACTTTCTGTCTGCAATTGGCACAAAAAATCCTATTAAAACAGTGACGCAGTAAAACTGTAAAGAGCATCAACACTTCTGGCCACCACTGCAATATGTATCACAATGAAAACTTACATGAATTTCTGTCGTAGCTTTTAAAACCAGATGCTTGGTCACCTCCTTTGTACTGGTCAGCTCCTCTTTCAAGTTCTTTGTTTCATTCTTATAAAGTTCAGCGATGTCAGCAAGTCCCTTTGTTAAAACATCTTTGCTGCAAAACCGTTGAGAGTTTGTTACAAACCAAAGGAGGACTTTTCAAAGTATAGCAGTGAGCATAAATCACCTTGATTTTTCATCTTCAAGTGCCTGCGTTATCATAGTGAAATCTCTGTTGTAGTTGGCTTTGAGGGTCTGCAGGCTCTTCTCTTGTTGGATTTGGGTTTCTCTAAACTCTTGGAGTTCGAGGGCTGTGCCAACAGGACCAGGCACAGATTTCTCAGTAGCGCTGTTATTATTACTGCTACACATTTCGGTTGACGGATCATCTTCCAAATTACATGACAAACAATCCTGGTTGTCGAAGGCATCACTAGATATATCCAGCGATACGTCACTGCATGCCAGGGTACTAGATCCGCTGTGCCGTCTGTGAACAAACACATTTTTTTTTAAGAACTGACACCTCTAGAATACATTTAAGAGCATCCTCCATACATAGATATATTTTAATAAAAACAAGATTCAAAATTCAAAAGCAAAATTGCTTTAAAAATGTGTATCTTGCAAAGATTAGACTAATGAATCTCACGCCTCTACAGAGTTGATATTTGAGATCTTGTCATTTTAGTCTAGATTTTAAAGCCATCATTTTGCTTTTTAAAAAAAGAAACATTTTGACACACAAATTATTCCCCTAAGCTCAAAAAATGAACAAAGGTTCTGATATCTTTAAGAGCTTTTTTTTAATTGCAACTGTAGGCAACTTGTTAACAGCACCTTGATACAAAAATACAATTTGTTCACATTTCTTCAGCTGCTATAAAAACACCAAGCATCAGTTTTTATAGGTGGAAAATAACATTTCTTTCTGCACTAACAAGATTATTCAGAAAGTAGTAAAACAATTTAGACCTTTACAACAAACGGTTTAATTCCTGTTTTATGCAACGTTGTGAAGTGGAAGGAGAATAATTCACCATGGCTTTCACAATGTTCAATGTCTCAAGACTTTTGCAGCCACTAACAGGTTTTCTTGAGAAGCTTATCTGTCTGTGCTGAAGAAATGTATCCTCACAGATTTGAGATGTTCAAAGCTTGAAATATTATTTTATACCTTAAATACCCTTTAAACTTCTCCAAAACTTCACCCTTGACCTTTCTGCTGTGATTATTAGTCTTCATTTCACCTTCTGGAGATTTCTACTCAGACAGTCGGACTTTAATAAGGGGTATCAGAGTAATGGGGGCTGAACCTAAGCACATGACCCTTCCACTTCAGAAATATGATTTTTGTGATGTCTTTTCCATTTACTGCTGATCAGGTGATTTTAAAGGCCAAATACTTTTATTCTCTGCTTTGTATTTTTGTACTTTTAAAGCACAAAAATACATAATCCTTCCACAGTCCACCATAAGGATTGGACATGGATTACTGTAAACAGGTGCAGAACTATGGTCATTATTGATTATTTTTAATTTATTAGTATAATAATAGTAATATAGTCTTTGTAAATACCATATTTATAGAGTCAATGGAGCATTTCACAGGCGTTTATGGAATAAAAATTATATTTACAAAAAAGTAGGCTATAAGCTTTAAAAGTATATTGGAAAAACAAATCGAAAAAAAATTGTTGTTCCAATATAGACCGAATAAGAAAAACAGCGGAACCTCAATATTTCTTGTGGTCCAACATATTTAAAGTTGAGGATTCTCGTTCAGTTTGTCCAGTTCGGTAGCTACACATTTACACGACAGAGACTATTTTCTTACCCACATGGATAAAACGCGTGGGAAAAAAAATGTTGTAGCTGGTATTTCTGAATTGCGATTTTTACCTACCTGGCTTTAAAGAAATTCAACTTGCGAGGCATTGATGGTTGTTTGGTTAGTTATCGTTAACAAAAGAACTTGTTTCAAGAGTTAAGCTAACGGTTAACCGTAGCTGTTGCGGTTCTGAGACGTTAAGAATCTTTTGATTCCGCACGCACAGGTTGTTACGTTGCTAGGCAACATTTTTGTCGACCTTTGGTTTTAAATTAAAGTATTTCCTAGATATTTCATTCAGAATGGACGTTTTTTTGTTTGTTTTAAAGGCGGCTTACGCTGTTTAAGCGTGCTGAGCATCTTTTCCTTCTTCCTCTGATCACTCTGGAAAAGGGAAAATCAGGACTCATCAGATATGACCTTCGACCTTTATTACATCAGATTCCAATGCTGATGCTCCTACCAAACTCTTTTTTTTTTTTTTTTTTTTTTACAAATGACCTCCTTAGCGGTTTTTACAAGGCTAAGTTATCTTCACAGCCTTGAGTTCTGCTGTTTTTTTTTCTTGTGATTTGATTTTACCAAAGGAAATTTGATCACTGATGTTGATCATGAAACATGTTTTCAACTCAATTTCTTTTGCGAGGATGGCTCCTAATGTCCTAGTGTAAGAAAGGCTTTCAAATCCCATTACTAACAACAAACGCCATCTCAGAGACAAAATGATTCACTTGTACATCAAATTCCATTTTGAAAATTAACTCCAATCTTCCATCCCATAAACTCTGCCCTCGTGTTTGTTTCAGACAAAAAAAATAATCTAGATGCATTTGTCCAGTAAAAAAAATAGAAGGAACACAAAGAGAAGTTCTTTTGTTTTTGGTAATGTATTGCGCGACTGAGTTCTTGACAATTGCACACAAATACAAGTTAGACCTTAAATGGAGCCTTTTAAAACAGCAGATTTATTTCGTTTTTAAAAATAAAAAAAACAAAATCAACTAAAATGTGTTACTATTTCATCATCACTAAGAAACAGTACGGAAGCACTAAGTCTTTGAGCAATTTAGCCGCTCTTCAAGTATGTTAATTCAGTTCGTAGATTATTCTTTCTGCAGTGAAAGAGTCGCCAGGAAAAGTGTAGTCCAGTCGGAGGAGAGGGTCACATCTCTGGATAGTAGCATCCTGTTTGTGGCAGAACCAGTGTGTTCGACTCCACGTGTCTAAAGGAAACAATTCAACGACCCACAGCTATTTAACTCAGTAACAAATGTGATCTCAGAGCACTGATGCAGATATGCAGGCACCCGATCTTAAGTGATCTGGAAGGAGGACTTGGTTACATAAGCTGAAATGCAGAGATGAAGAGAGAGGGGAGGAAGCGAATAAAACAAAGAAATAATCAGAACAGAAAAGAGAAATTTCTTACAAAAAAAAAGAAATCAAAACAAAACCTGGGGACACTAAAACCGCAGAACGTCAGCTCATTACCGTTTAAAAAGAGAACCGAGCAAGCTGGATTAAAAATAGCAGTGACTTCAAAACAATACGATTTGAATAAACTACAGATATAAACTAAGGTGAAAAACAATGCAAGGTTTTCCACTTGTAAACAAATTCACTCAGAAGAGAGAAATCCAGTGTGCAGTTCTCTCAGCTCCTCCTTCAAATACGCCCCCGTCAGCCTCACAGCGTCTGCTTGTGCCTCCATCCCACCTGTGATCTAGAATCGATGCCCAACTTCCAGGCTTTTATTTTTTCTTTTTTTTAATCCTCCTTGATTTTATTCTCCCGGATATAAAGTTCTCAAAGTGGTAAAGTGACAAACCTCTGTTACACTCCTGAGTGCTTTTAGAGAAATATGATCAACTGGACGATTAAGACACAACCTTTAGTATATACGTCTTCCCTTTAACCGTTGATCTCGAAGCCCCCAGTTCGTTTCGTCGCTTTGATTAGTTCCTCCCAGCAGGTCATCTGGGGTTCAGCAGGAAATGATGCAGATACTCTGAAATGGCGTCCCAGTGCCTCCAGAGGAAGGCGAGCAGGATCACGAGGAGCAGCGTGGAAAGCGTGCGGCTGCGCGTTTTCATCAAGGGGACAACGCAGTTGGCCACGGTGGACACGAACACCAGAAGGACGGCCATGACGGCCAGGAGTACGTTGATGAGCTTTCCGAGGAGAGTCCGTGCCGTGGCGTTCTCCAGGCCCTCCAGCTGCACCACCTGCTGCTGCTGCTGCTGCAGCTCCATCTTGGATATGCGAGTCTGACAAGCCTCCAGCGCCTCCTGGAAGAGGAGATCAGAGGTGTCAGGTATGGATGACGGCTAAAGCATCGGTGTGAGGGTCAGTCAGACGAAGCTTGCCTGTATGTCTCGGGCCCTTTCGTAAGACTGGTAGGCGATCTTCTCCTCCATGCTGGCTAGTTCCTGCTTCAGGTTCAGGATCTCATTCTGGTGCAGTTCTGTCAAGTCATTGAGTTGTTCTTCTAACCGTTCACACCTGAAAATAAATCAGGAACAAAATATATTATTAGAACCAAGATCAGTGCATCTTGTTATGTCAGAATATCAACAAGCATTCATCATAGGCCTGTCGCGATAAAGATAAATCAACCCTCCGCACGACAAATTAAACCCATCGACCTCATTTTAATGATCAGCTTTATCATCTCTTCCTGCCTTTTTTCTTTCTGCTGATGACACTAAATGAAAAGAGGCTGAGCTCCGCTGCTCTCCACTGACCCTCCCTTCATCATTTTCTTAGTCTAATGTCCAGCTCACACTACATGAGTTGTCGGCCCATTTCCAAAACCTGAGAGACACATTAGCCGACAGAAATCCTAAGTATAACGGTTCGATCGGGTTTATCGATCGGGTTTTTGTGCCCATGTGGTGTCCAGCCACATGGGCACAAAATAATGGCTAGAAACAGTTAACTAATTTTAAAAACAGGCATTAATCAATGCTTTACTAGAATCTACCTGTGATGTATGTGGCTAGAGTCACGTAAAGTCCTGACTGACTGAAAATAATTATAACCAACTGTGGTGGCAATTGGGCTCCAACTCCCCTCCGTAATTTCCCCTCAGAAAAAACACAAGAGAAGAATCTGCGCTCTGATTGGCTACCTGTCACATTCAACAGGCTGCATTAAGCTCCCAGTCGGGAAAAACCCCTGATTTAGATCAGAGCGCCACCACGATCTAAATCACACTACAGGATGATCGGTTATGAAATCACCAGTTACAATCTTAGATCGGCCAACGAATAAGGGGAAAATATGGGCAAAAAATGGTGTAGTGTGAACTATTGTATTAGATAGTCAGATGTGCCCATCTTCTCTATTTAAATCTAGTGAAGGGAAATACAGTATTCAGACTTCATAATCTGCTCACTTTGGGTTGAATGCAGTATTTATTGCCACTTTGCCTTTATGTTGTTTAGTTTTTATTCAAGTATGTTTTATGTTAATCCATTTTATTTTTGTTTTTGGTTGTTTTATTTACTTAGTTTATTAGTTCCAGTGTTATGCGTTCTTTTGAAGATAAAGTGCATCTATCTATGGCAGGACATCGCATGCATTATTTCATCATTTCCATTAAATCAGTGTCAAAAGGTCTTGAAACAATGTTATCGATTATCGCAATAATGTTTTAGACAATTAATCGCCCAGCATAATTTGTTATTGTGACAGGCCTAATTCATCGTCATTAAAAATAAAAAAAATTAATAATAAGCACAATGTTTCTGCTAAAAGAACCGTCTCTCCAGAGTACTGCATAAAGGAAAGTTTAGTGGAAGAAAAAAAACATTGTAGAAACATGTGCACAAGTAAAAGAAATAACTTAAACCTTTAGATGATTGTAAAGCTCTTCTAGAGTTTGGTGTGGATAAAATGTGGACAGCAGGTGGAGTCAGAGCTTCAAGAACAAGCCGTATTTATATCATGAGATGAAGCAGTTACACCCTTTGTGTGAAGCTATTCCAGAACCAGAGACAATATTCAAAGCGTTTTACCTCGACTAAGGAGAAAAAGGACTGGGCAGTTTAATGGGTTCTCCTTCAGATGGAGGCGCACTTTTCAATTTAATCAGCAAAATCAAACATGAAGCCAAACCTCAATGCTTTTAATCGTTCATAACTTTTCTTTTTGACACAGGTGACCCTAATTTAGGGGAGAGACAGTTTTAGTCTTGGTTTTTGTGTTTAAACAGGATGGAGACATAAAGAGGAACATCAACTTGGCAGAGCACTGAAAGTAGCTGCAATTCCAAATACAACGCCATGATGAGTTCAAAATGCTGTGAGTTTGTGTGGCAAACTGTAAACATTAACCTTTCAGTTCTCGTTAAACGTACCTGTATCGTTCCTCCTGCAGAGCCTCCATGATCATGGTGTAATCCCGCTGATAGTGGGATTTTAAATTTTCAAACGACTCTTCCAGTCGACCCTGATTGTCCCGAAGCTCATGGATCTCATGGAGTAAAGCATCAAACCCCGAGCTTTGTGCATTATCCAGAGTGTTGCCCCTGGAGCTGGGGGGCCCGCCTGGGGCCCCGGGCGTGCTGTTGGCTCCGGCGGACCCCGACGTTGCGCTCGAGCAGTCGTCCTCGCTGCCGTATCTGGGGCTGGATTGTAGCTGTCCTGTTCCCAGAGGTCGTGACCCCCCAGGATAGCTGCCCTCGTCTCCTGCCGTTTCTTCCAGCGAGTCTTTCAGAGCGGCGATGTTGTCGGCGCTGCCAAACTTGTTCCGGATGAGGGAAGCGATTTCTCTGGGCTTGGACACCACAGCTCCAGCTGCAGAATGAGTAGCTTGAGAAAAGCTGGACAGCCCACCTGTTACCTGAGGACAGCAGCGACTAAGTCAGTGTCCCGTTTATCCAGTTTACCTCTCATAAACTCAGACTGGTTTAAACAAAGAGCAGCTTCAAAATAGTTTCTTTGAATTCAGATGGTTTGCTGATATCAAGTGAATGTGGCAATCACCGCAGTGCTTTGGAAAAGTGTACTTTTCCTATGACAGTCAAAATTTTTGTTTTATTTTGAATTTATTTATTAAACCAAAAAAAAAGAAGATGCATAATTGTGAGATGAAAGAAAAAAAAATACATGTTTTCAAATTAGTTTTTCCAAACAAAAATCTGAAATGTCCTGTAAAATATACATGATGTGGCAGGCAAAAACTCAGTTTCTAGTGTTTTATATTAATTTTCATAATACTAGCAGACTGAAGAGCTGGCTGTTTACTGTCTGCATTAAGACAGTAAAGTTATTCTCAGCTGTGGCAAAGACAATAACTTCTTCTCTTTAAACTTCTGTGAGCAGAAACACGTTTAGGGCTCTTATTGTAAAGAACTTTAAACAGCAAAAGATCTGAGATATTTCTTTTAAACACTAAAGACAAACTAATGAGGCCTGCAGTACCTTGTTTTTGTTATGTCAGCTGCTCCAGTTTGACTCTTTATAATTGCATATCGAGTCAAAACTACAGTAAACTCGGTCAAATCGTTGGTACCTCTTGGCATTTATCAACCAAGATGAAAAAAAAAACAGAACAAAGTAATTGGGTGCTTCTCTTGTTGAGGAAGAAGCGTGAAGGTCTCACCTTGGCTCCAACACCTTTCAGACCCTGGTGCATGTCTCGGAGAACATCTTTGGGCTGCCTAGGGATGCCGTTGTGCTCCACCTCTCTGAGTTTCCGGTGGTAGTGCTCCAGCTTCCTCTGCAGCTGCTGGATGGTCTGAGCAGACTTTTGGTTCTTCTTCTCAAACACCTGCTTGATGCGCGCACTCTGCTGCTTGTCTGCGTTGTTGGCCAGCTTCAGGTACTCGGCCACGTTGTCGTCGCGAGCCGTTTGTTCGATCTTGATTTGTTCTGTGAGCTTCAGGATCTTCTGCTGCAGCTGTGCGATGGCCTGCTTGGTGCGCTGGGGGTCCGGCGTGCTGTCGACCACGTCGTAACCCTCGGCGCCGTACGGCAGGGCGTTGGGCGACACCGCAGGGCCTGATCCGTCGTACCGATCCAACTATTGAAAAATAACAAACATGCATAAAATAAATATGCTGCCCTTTTCAGAAAACTTCAAAATTCAACAGAACAAAATCACTAATAAATTTCCTCTAATAAGGAAGGAAAGAAAGAAGAAACTGACACAAGAGAGGGTGGAAGGACACAAATAGGGAAGGATAAAAGGAAAGAAAGATAGGACACGAGAAGGAGAAGACAAAAAGGAAGGGACACATGGAAAAAGACAGGCATGAAGGACATAGAGAGAGAGAAAGTAGGACAAGTAAGTCAAACAGGAAGGACAGAAAAGGACTGAAAAAAAGACAAGAAAGAAGAAGGAGAAAGAATGGATTATAAAAGATGGAACTGACATGAGAAAGCAAGGGAAGAAACAAGTGGAGAGAGGACTAAAGGAAGGCGAAAAAAGCAACATCCTCATCCTTTTTACTTTCTTACCAAACTAATTTAGAGCTGAAATACTGAAATCAAATCCAAAAAATAAACTGTGTAGAACAGGGGTGGGCAATCCTGGTCCTGGAGGGCCAGTGACCTGCGTCTCCCTGGTCCAACCCACTTGAATCCAACAGCTGAATCACCTCCTAGTGCAGTCAAGTTCTCTGCTAATGACCTCATTATTTGATTATGTGTGGTGGAGACACATCTAAAAGTTTCAGGAGCCCGGCCCTCCAGGCCTGGAGCTGCCCACCCCTGGTGTAGAACAACTCTTCAAACTCAAAATGATCCCCAATATAAACATAATGCAGCATCATCACTGACACTAAAAAACTGAGAAAAATCTCCAACAAAGTGACAAGTTAAAAAGATTGTTCAGACAATTGAATAATTGTCTGGAGTTGAAAAAGAAGATATATTATTTGTTGGGCACATTCCTGCAGCAGAACTAACTTTGTACATTTTGGAAATTGTTAGCAAAGCTTAATCTGTCTCTGCATGTTGACGTGTGCAATATATGTGTAAATACTTGTTTATAACAGCAGATGGCGCCTATAGAATGAAAATAACTGCAACCCTCATCTTCAATCATTAAAACCAATGACAAAATACATTGATAAGCAGTCAAAGAACATGATGGGAGGGGAAATAATGATGTAAAAAAACCATTTCTGGTTCTTTTTCAGAACATGAACTCCTAAATATCTACTGAACAGCATTAATTAAACCACTAATTAAATCCGTTCCTGAGATTCAGTCTGAAATTAACTGCATTAACTGAGTCGTCTAGAAAAACTTCTCAGAGACAAATGTTAAAAATTGATGATCAATAGCTTTGATAAAGAAATGTTAAAAAGATTGAAAACCGAGTAAAATGTAGCTTCCACTTTTAATCTTATACAAACGTTTCTGTCTGTACAGAGAAACGTTTTTTTTCACTCTGTCGCTCTACTGACATTAGGAATAATCAATGAGGCAAAAAGTCACAACCACAGTTTTATCGTAATTTTCCCCTATAAAAACTGTCCCTTTTAGAGAAAACTGCACAGTAAATCATTTAGGTTTTAATCAATTTGAGCGTTTCTGTCGATCCTCAGTGGGTTCAACGTAAAAGGTAAACACAACATCATGTAAAAAGGACTTTTGGCTCTGGGTCAACTCGCCTTTTTGCCAATTTGTGCCTCAGCATTACGGCTGGCCAGTATGAACTTTATCATTATATTTTGTGGCATTTTATGGGATAATGACATAAGAAATAAGAAAATGTAGTTTTTAATCACAACATAAATGTCACTACAAACAGACAGAGGCAAATAAACACTAAACTGCTCTAAAAACATAATATACACATTATTAAATAAACTATTTCAGCCCCAGCTATATTCAATTGTGTAGCTGCAGTGCTAAAAGCACACAGTAAGTGCATTTAATATGTTGAAATATATTAATATTATGCCACAACAGTCCAAAAACTGTTGAAACCTCAAAGTAACATTTCCCAAACATGGTTATAGTTCATCTCTCACATTGAATCCCAATTCTTGTCATGGTAAACTTTAGTATGAACAATTTAATAATTGCCATTTCATTTCCTTCTACCTGCACTAAAACCATTAGTCTTTTTATGCAGGTGCTGAATCCATTAAGGAGGTAAACATTTTCTTGAATTATTACTGCAAATAATCACAAATATGTTTTAATCTCCTATATGATATCATTTAATTGAATGTCGTTTTCTGAATACCTAATAAATCCTATTTGCATTTATTTTGGTTCCAGTATCAACTGGGAAAATTGACTCTTAGAAAATAAAGCAGATTGTTTCCACCTGATAAAAAACAATAAACAAAATGAGCAACCTCTGGCTAGCAGATCAAATTAATTCGCTCATTTTAACTCCTGACCATTAAGTAGACTATGAATAAATTATAGAAAAATATTTTCTGGCACTTTATGGCTGAAACTACAAAGGTACCAAAAGGCACAATCAGCAGCAATTCTGACTTGTTTGCTGTGCAATAAATAATTAATTAAAAACAGGAAAATAAAACTAATGCAGCTCACAGAAAAGCCCTGGACAGATTGGTCTGCATTGACGATACTGTAGCCTCTCTGCTGGTTTAATCTGAATTGTCAATTTTGACAATTTCCTAGCAAAGCTGCAATTTAAGAGCAAAATGTTTAGAGAATCTCACTTAAAATCTTTTTATCTGCTGTGTTGTAATGACTTAAATGAATTATGTGGTATTCTGGGAATGGGACATTGCTGCTGCAGGTTTTTATCCATGATTTTCATATGAATAATGCTTTAGCTTAAAGAAAAACAAAACAAAGACACTGTCTGGACGCCACTGCAGGTAGGTCATTAGTGGTGTAGCAGGTAACTAAACAGAGGTCGGTGAAGTTCTCCTGGGCTTCGGTCCAGCTGCACAACGGTGCAGCTGGTCTGGTACCACACAATGTGACAACGCCCAGCTACTGGCGTCGAGATCAGAACTTCCCAGATCGACAACGCATCAGCTAAACATTATTCTAATCCAAACAAAGGCTCTTCTCGTCTGCACAAACGAGACACGGCCAAATCTGATCAAAACACTTCCTCCGAGTTTGATAAATAATGAATGTCTCTGTGCAGCTGAATCAGGAGTGCGTCCTGAAGTCCAAAACGTTTTGAGGAAACAACAATAATTAACATTTTTACGTAAGCTGTCGGTTAAATCCACGTCAGTTTCCCTCTGGTGTCATTTCCCCCATTCGGACGTTCAGCGAGGCCAGCAGCGAAACGTTAGTTTGTTTACCCCGGCGAGCTTTCTCTGACCTGAAGTACACTGAGAGACGGCAAAAGCTAAATTTAGCGCGGCTTAAAGCACATAGTGACAAACCAGTCAAAGGCAATCGCTGACCTTCCAACACTGACAGCTCATCTCCCCACTCAGCGCAGCATCCAGGACACAACGGGAGACTTTTAACATGATTTCCCAGTTCGCTTGCTTTGCGAGTTTGAGCATGAGTCACTTCTAACCTTTAATTTTTATAATAACAACAACAAACAAAAGCTGAATACAATCCATTTGCTGCCTCCTCAGTGAACAAAATCCTTCAAAGCCAGTATGACTGTTTAATACCCAGAGGCCAAATCTTCTAGGAACACTTTAGGACTTAAATCACAGGCTCACTTCACCTCAGTGCTTATTTATTTTATTTTTCCATCACACCTCATGTTTATATGGAGTACATTAAAGGTCAGAATTATATGTTGTATTTTATTGTTATTGAGTTCACCTCTTCTTTTGACTTGACTATACAAGTGTTGGTGTGGCTGATTATTTTTCATACTTTTGTGGTAAATAAAATCCCACATTTTGAATTAAACATCTGCTTGGTCAAAAGCTATATTGTGTTTTGTTTTGGAGGTTTTTTCCAAGAAAATCAAAAATAATTCTAAATAAAGTTTTGCATTAATTTCTTTAGCATATTTAGTGCCTAGGGAAAGTGTTCACACTCCTTGAAATATTTTCACAGTTACAGCAACAGACTTCAATGTTTTTAAGAGAGAATTTAAGTGGAAGAAAGATGTGGCTGTTTTGTGATAAAAAAAATAGCATATGGGGTATGAATAATTTTTCAATGCACTGTATTTGAACATATTCAGCATTTGAAGAATGTAGTCATCACTGATCCTCTGACGTTGTTGACACCTGAACACCTGCAGCTGCGTGAGACAGACTGATGCGTCTCAAAACAACTTTGTTCCTGCAGCCGAAATAAACTAACTGAAGCCATATTGATGCTCTCATAGACTTAAACCTTTCAGTGACTAACGAGTCAATTCTGATTTTTACGGTCGCAATTCAATTTAAAAACAATTTTTGATTCTAAATAAATTTTATTTCAGAAACCAGTTTTTCTTTTGAAATGGTAGATTCTGGTTAAATTATGTGACTGACGAGAAAAAAGAAGCGTAAACAAATACATTTAATTAAAGCACTGCTAAGATACTGTGTCAAATTTCATCAATTTATATTTAAACAAAAACACATTTGTGAATACAATTGTTACTTAAATTATCAATATTAGGTCATTTTATTTAAGGAAAAGTATTTTATTTACGCCTTTTATTTAAGGTTGCTGCCAGTTTTTGCCAGGATTCTCTTGCAAAAGATATTTTTAATTTAAGATGGATTTTCCTGGTGGAATATTATTAAATGGGTAGTGTTATGTAAAATCAACTTTTTTGACCTTTATATTGTGGTATATTGTTATTCCCTAAACAAAAACATACCTGGAGAGTGTTGCCTGGACTCTTTCATGCATGTTTGAGAAATCAAATTTTATTAAATAAAATAAAACAAAATAGAACTGTTTTTTTTTCTGCACCTCTGGTGGTTCTTAATGAATTTTACACAATAGATTTCATTCATACTTTTATTTCAACTTGGTATTTATTCTTCTGTGTCCTGCTTTGATTTGAATCTGACTTGTGGAGCTTTGAGCTCGACTACATGTGAGAGGTTCTGGTTCTACTGATGTGTTCTTCTTTTTTGTATACATGCTTTGTGCCGCTGCAAAATAAACCCTCCTCTGGGTAAAGTAACCTGTCTGGACCCGCTGCAGGGAGAGTCACCCACCTTGTCGGGTTCTTCAGTGGAGTGGTACCCAGAGGTCAGCAGCACGTCCACCAGCGCCGGGCTGCTGGGCGTGTCCGTGGTTGAGGAGGAGCGCGGGCGTCCCGCCTGCAGCAGGGCCTCATGGGTGCTCCGCCGGTGGATCTGCGGGCTTCCTTTCTGAGGGGCCTCCCCAGAGCTCCCCGCTTTGCTGCGGCGGCTCTGCAGGCTGGTGCCTCGCTTCATGATGGGCGGACCTCGGATCTGCTGCAGAACCCGGCTCAGAGCTGCGGGAGGGGCGGAAGCGGCAGGATTGTCAGAGTCCACGGAGGGGGCCAAGGAGCCCGGAACGTCCCCTACTTCTGACCCTAGGTCGATGGGGTCGGAGGGAGGGGCGTTCGCGCAGGCTGAGGCGGAGTCATGTGGGGAAACGGAGGAGCGTCGGCGCTGAGGCTGGAAGAGCTGCTTCAGGCCGTGGCCCAACGCTCCCATGTTCTCCAGGGCATTATGGGTGATTTTGGACAAGCCGTGCTCCGACTCCGACGCCCTCCTGCCGGCCTCCGGCTCCGCTCGGCCTCCTGCGTCCGGCTCCTCTGGACTCTGCTCGCTACTACCCTGATCCATCAGACCCCTCCAGTGTCACAGCGAGGCGCTGCAGGGGGCTGCAGGGGACTAGCTACGCCCCGTCCACACCCCCCCTCTGAGAGGCCGGGTGCAAGCCGGGAAGCAGAGGGGACGCCGCTCAGCTGGTGCTTTAGAGTGGGCATGCATCTGCGGCTCGGCTCAATGTCATGCTTGTCTACCACAAAAAGGAAAATAAAACGCATTATGACATGCGGCTGTGAGGAACATAAAAAGCAGAAGCACAATGTGAAGAGAAAAATAAAACAACCAATAAAATCTGGGTTGACATTGTCATGACCACATGTTTGCACTTTCATTTAACGCGTTTACTTCAAATTTGATCCAGATTATTATTCATCATGTCAGGAATGTTCAGAACAATGGATTTGAAAAATGTGTCAATCTCTGTTAAAATGCCAGAACAAAATGAGGCCATCATAAATAGTTTTAGAGCCAATTAACTGAAAGACTAACTATTGTCAAACTATTTTTAAAAAAAATCAAAGGCTGAAATAATGTGGTTTTGAGAATTTCGTCTTTGGTCAAATTTACTGACTTTATCGTTGTAGAGCTTGAAAATACATTCTGGAGCGGCAACTCCTTTAAACGTGAAAACCTCCTCGTTTTAACGAGAAGGTTTTGTAAACTTGTAACAAGGAGCTTTATGTCTCATTAAAACCAAAATATCTCCTCTTTTAAGTAAGAAGAGTCGTAACAGCAAAACAGCAACATCTCCTGGGATTTTCACAAGTCGCCAAGCAGAAACAGTGTGAGGAGAGTCAAAGTGAGTCCCATCATGCCTCTATAACAAATCGTAATCTGTCGGCGGATCAGATCTTTCTATCTCGTTAAAACTAGAAACTTTCTTGTTGACGAAAAAGATTCTTGTTTTAACGAGTTTTGTATCTCCTTATAAGAATATCCTGCTTTTTACGTTTCTGTAAAAATGTTACTGTTAATGTCCAACAACTGTCAAAATACTCTAAACAGAATCCTAAAATCACTTCTAGACTCTGGATACGCCGATCAAAAACTTTAATCTCCTTCTCTTAAAGTCATTTGTCTGCTGAAAAAACTCACCAATGCTGATAAAAATGGCATAACACCACAACATGATGCTGCCACCACCATGTTTCACTTTTGGTTTGGTGGTTTTTCAATGTGGTTTCAATTCAATAAGACTGAAATTCAAATAAGTCCAACCAAATATCAGTTTAAGGGTTTGCACCAGGATTACTGCAGCTTTCTTATTTTTATTTTTGTTTGATTTTCATTTAAATTGCACCAGCTAATTGTCATACTGAAACATGAAAAAGGTTTTGAAATTAATGACTGAGGTCTTGTACCGCATAAAGCTGGCATTTTAACCAAAGTTTGCACAATTTTGAGAGCCAGTCCTGACTTTTGTTAAAAACAACGTGGCATGTCTTAAAAGCGTCAACCCAGAAATGCATGAAATTCAAATTCTAGATAGTAAAAAATCTTGTGAATAGTTTCTGAAATGTTTACCACAGTTTCCTACTTGTGTCTTCTCTTTTCTGGTAATTCAACAACTGTCAAGCCAAATTATGTTGGAGAATAAATGGACACATTTCAGAAAGTATTCAATGAATAAATTAACTCGAAACTAATGAATAAATAACTAATTGCTCAGATAATAATTCAGAGACAACAGAGTGTAAAATAAAAACTAAATAATAAAAACTGTGCTCTAAATGAAATACAAAATGGAAAATGACTGCGATCCAGTTCTCCTCCATCCACAGCGGCCTTCTCTCTGCATCGCCTGCCTAACATGGCTAAAACCTGCAATGTGAAGGTTCAGTCCAAGCATTTCGATTCTTTGCGTCAGTTTCAATTAATGACAATTTGCTTCTCTTTATCAAGAGACGCGCTCAGAAAGGGAGCAAGGAGGAGAGAGTGTGGCAGAGCTTACCATCAGCCCAGCCTCTTCTCTTCTGACTCACAACTCAGGACGAGCTAAATGAAGCACAAACAGACAAAAATAGATCCTTCATGCAACAGAAAGGTAAAAACTGACTTATGAAAGCCTCCACTCTTTAATGAGTGGCAGCAACGGATACAAGAGAGAGTGTCGGAGCAAAACACGTCGAAGCAGCTGGCCGCATGTCAGCACTAACCACCCCGGCAGACCTAACGCTTTAAATGTGAAGAGTTTATTCCTGCTCAATCAGCCTCATTCTGGTGCAGCCACTGTTTTAGACGACAAGATGTTCACATAAAACGACATGAAAACATTATCAAGTCATCTTACAGCAAACATGAAAACATGGCGGATGCAGCTTTGAGGAGCTCAGGAGACACACAGGTGAAGGATGGAATAATTATTGATTCAATGACTGAGTTATGAGCCATTGAATCACCTTAGAAACAATTCAGTCATTTATGGATTCATTTATTCATTCTGAAACTAAAGACTCAAAGAACACGGCCACTTGTTTAAGCTCCAGACTTTGAATACAGGTCAGACACTTATGTGGATTTAGATCCGTTTTCTTTTTTACAAGGTTCATAATTATATAACATACTCATCACTGCTTTTAATAAGAGGAATATGGATTTATCTTTGAATCTATTGCAGGGTTGCAAACCAACAATTACTTTAGATTCATCAATTAATCGATAAAATAAATTGGTATTTTCAATTTAACCAATTAAAGTATATTTTATACAATATTAGAAAAACAAAAAATAGAAGTAAACAATTTAATTCCTGTTTTAAATAAAAAATGTGCATCATATTGCCTAAAATGCAATAACAAAGCATTCCTTTAGTGTGAAAAGCTCAGGTCTTTCTTCTTCGATTAACATCAACACCAGGAGGAGCTGAAGCTCAAACAACCGGTTCTGTTTTACCTGAGGGGGACAGTTTGGGTCAAAGGGCTGAAGTAGTCGGGTTGTCCAACAGAATCTGATCCCAAACATCCAAAACTGGCTTTGCGACTAATAACTTCAAACTTCTTAGATATTTGGAGACTGTGCCTTACGGCTAGACAAAAAAAAAAACATTTTTTAAGGAATACTGGTGAAATATCAGTGGGGTGTCTAATTTATTATTGCTGGAAATATGAATTACTCTGACTAAAGCTGCACATTAAATTGAATCACATGGTGAGATTTTGAAATATCGGCCTGTTAGATGGGTTTCCAGTGACACTTAATGTGTGTTTATTGTGGCTGTGATGAGAAAACTCCCAACAGATGGTGAGGACATAATGATGCAGAAGAAAACCAGTCAGGAAAACGTGACTTAATTGTAGTCAATATCATTTAATATCATGCAGCTCTGATTTTGACTTTGTGTAGATTAGAGAAAACCCACAATAAATTCAAACAGTTGCCATTTTTTTGTTTTGAGGAATCGCTGGAGTTGCTTCTCTAAAACCTCAAAGTTAATATAAAATCCTTGAGTGTATAAAAACTTATAGCTGGAACTCTAATCACATTTGTATATGTGGGAATCTAATTACGCACCAAATTTACTTCCTAATGGACACTGCAGTCAAGATGAACACTGTGCTACTATTAAAACCTTTTAACTAATCATGTTGTGTCTCTGCAAGCTTGTATTAAAGCAAATTGAAAGCAAAGGGTCTGCTTGTGGATGCTAAGCTAGCAGTGAACATAAAGGAATGCTTTGTGTGCACAGAACGCCTTCTTAATCACATAATTGCAGCGTTAGCCTCATTTGTAGGCATGCTCTTGAGTCACCCTGAAAGGGTGTGTGAGAAGATAATGTACACTGCATGCTTCACTTAGTCTGAAAGAAGGCATGGCAAACTATACGCGATAGCTTTTCTGTACCTAGGACACAGACTGCCTTCCAGAAAACAAGAAAAACAATCCTCTGAGTCAGCACAACCATGAAGTATCACTTAACAAGCCAAGAGAGCAATTGCTCTTCCAGAAACAAAACAAAAAAACGATCCACTAGTGTCGAGCTGTGACTCATTTGATGCTGATAGATCTGCAGTTTGATCCCACAGCACTGAGGTGTGTGTGTGTGTGTGTGTGTGTGTGTGTGTGTGTGTGTGTGTGTGTGTGTGTGTGTGTGTGTGTGTGTGTGTGTGTACACTCTCTCTCTAACTGAACCACATATCTAAAGGTTGCTCCACCTTGTTATTGTTGTTCTCACTACCGATGCGTAATTCAACAACACATGAGAGCGAATAAAAACTCCAGCAGAGCCAAGCTGTCGGTATAAACGAATTCAAATAAATCAACCACACTCTCTTAAAGCTCGGTTTATGTTTGGGAGCGGAAAGCAAACCAGCGTTCAGTTATGATATGCTGCTTGTGTTGAACAGCATGGAGCCCCTGATAGCTGCATGCAGGTTGTTATGGCGATGCATCACACTGACTTATATAACAGGGCTTCCAGTTTCTATATAAATCCTACAGGGCAAAAATGCTTCATCTGCAGGTGTGTTATCACTAAGAACTAATTCATTTCAGAAATTACATTTAAAAAGAGAAATTTAAGTATTGCATAAATACTGGATAAAACATTTCAATCTTTTATTTATGGTAATTTTTATTTAATTATGGACAACAGCTAATGAAAATCTGACTCTCAGATTCTCTGACAATTTGATTATTAGATCAAAATAATAATTATTATTTTCGTCAAAGAAATGAACCTTCATGCTAAGCTATATTTAGAATGAAGCATAGCTTAGCATGAAGGAAGTACTGGTCGACTTCCTCCACCAGTAGGAAGCTAATTGCTATAGAAGCCGACTGTGCCCAAGTACACTGGTGAAAAGTTGAGTGGAAGGGAAAAACTAGTTGAAAAATATGTTTATCCCTGTTGCTTGTGCTCTTTACTACAACGGTTTGTCCGTCAACTTAACTTTCAACTAATATGCAAGCATGCAGGACTCTGAACGCCAGTTTCTGACCTTTTGTGGCTTAAACATCCATCTGGAGGACATCAGTGCCTGACAGCTAAAACACCATAAGGTCAGCGGCCGTCACCTTCACTGTCTTGGCCAAAACATTAAAAAGGTTTGTTTAATTTCCTGAGAAGCTTAGCTGTGATATGCAGTAACTTTCATCAGGTTCATTCAGACACACATACCCTTGTGAGCGCATCCAGCACTTAATGTAGCAACACTGAACACAAAACTGTAAGCTCCAAATTAAAGGCAAGCGATAATGAACCTCCACACAGATGTGGAACTACATCCTGCATCTGCAGAGAGAACACAATGACATGTGACTCCTTCAGGCTGAAGTCTAAAGTAGGTCAGCCGGTATTCACCTGCCACTCTGCGGGCGCAGCGCTCCGATGTCACACCGGCTGCACCGTCCTGTGCAACCAAGCTAACACTTTACTTGTGTTAGACTTTCAACACAGGCTGCTTTCCATGTCTTTACTGAAAACGTCATTGTTTAGGGGTTATTTTAACTTCTATTGTCCAGTGTTTGATTGCAAGTGAACATTAGTCAGTAATAAGCTAAACACATATATTCTTTTAAGTGTAAATATGTTCATAATGTATAAGTTCAATAAACACAGGCATAGGAGCAACTCACCTTCACATGTGGTCATTTGCAGCAGGTCTGTGCTTTTATGAACACAGGGGAATAAAATGCTTAGCAATCCAAGCCGATTTCCGGCCAGGCTTCCTCCGGGTGACTTTTCCAAATAAAATAGCTCTTGAACTTTAACCCACAGCTTCCGTGGAAATTTAGAAAAATCACACGCTGCAAAACAAGGGAAGAGAAAAAAAAAGAAGCAGAGAGCATTCAGTAAATAGATTTCTCTTTTGTGACAAATGTGATTGTGTGTGCTTTAATACATGTCTCTTTTTGAATTTGCACTACTGTTCCCAGTTTTTATTCTGTATTAATTTTATTATTTAGGGAGCATTTTTAAAGCTTTTTTTTTGTTAAAATGTGCTACACACTTACATTTAAAATTTAAATCAGGAACTTCTAAAAACACACTCCTAGTCTGAAAGCTGCATCAAAACAACAGTCAACAACTTTGTTTATCACCATTATATTAAAGCGATGGCCCTAATTTGACCTCATTGCCTGGAAAAAGGGAAGTTAAGGTTTAATTTTAAATCCCCGCAGGGTAAAGCTAACCTCACATTAAAGAACCTAATCCGTTTCATTATGTTTCATTTTGTAAGGCGCGGGCCTCGGAGGACTTTTAGAGTAATTAACTGTGAAATGTTAATTAATAATGCATAAATGACCCATGAGGATGCTCACAAGACATTAACTATTTGCTGGTCTTATGGAAATGGAGCTGAAGTAAAGTTTTGCTGTGGTGATGTGATGTTATAAACTATTTTGTGTTGAAGCTGAGCTTAACGAAACCATCCAGCCATGGATTTTATATGTACTAACAAAAATAGACAGACAATACAGTACATAAACAGTTAATGATACATAGCTTTCCACCTAAAGAGTTCGTAAAATACAAAGATTTTATTAATAAAAAGCTTCCAATTGAGTGTATTTCTGTTGATGACATCACAAGAGGCACAAGAACCGAGACGATCTGGACGCATTAGCAGATGCAATGTGGTTTATGAACATTTCTCCTCCGTGATTTAACATCTCAAAACCTCTATATGCAACTAGATGGTTTCAGGTGTTCCTCTGTCTTTGCCGGGACGTTTGTCTGATTTCACTCCCTGACTCAGAACCGGTTCCTGTCTGACTGAGGAGCGGCTCGGGTCTGAGGACACACAGCTCCGGTAACCACAGCAGCGAAGCCCAGAATGCAAATAAAACAGGGAAATCTGACTCAGGCCGCATTAAACTCAAATTGTTTTGAAACTGTTGTGCTTTAAAATGCACCAACTATGTGAAAATGTGTAGACAGAATAGATTTTAGGTGAACTGCGAGCATCTTGTAACTGTCATCTACACACTCGGAGCCTCTGCAGCAGCTCCAACCAAATGGGTGAATGATTTGCAATCCTGTCCAGTTGCGATTGCTTTAATCTGCATCCCGGAACATAAACCCTGAAAAATATTCTACATTTACTGAATAGAATCTCTGAAATAAAGCTTTGACAAGAGCATTGCATCATCTATGTGCAGAAAGCAGAGGACTGCCTTTCCTTTAATTAAATGTTTCCACTGACCATGGTGGATTTTACCTATTTATTTCAACACAAACTTTGTTAAAACACATATATTTATCTTTAGGGGGGATCTAAATGCTGTGTTTACAGACAAAATATAAAACTCTACCTGTTAGATTTAATGTCAGCAAAAAATATGACAAGAAAGAGAGGAGATGACTGAAATAAATTGCTGATTCAGATGCATTTCCATTTGAAACAAAAAGAAAGATATAATTGACCAAACTCAAAAAACAGCAGCTGCCTTTTAACCTGTGTGCTTACAAGCTTGTTTTTGGGATGGAAGATTTTACATGTTTATTATATGTTAAAGGTGTTTAATGCAAACTGATACACAAGTACTTATTAACTACCCATTGTGCATATTCTTTAATTTACACTGATTAAAAACACAGCCAAGCAATAAGGCACAAATTTCTGCAGCAGAATTTTACAAAATACACTGAAAGGGAACGAAAAGCTAATTCTGCTTTGTGTGAATTTCGACTAACAACCTCATATGTGCCAGAACAATCACTCTAGTCCTCTGCTAATCCCACACACTACTTTTTATGAATTTTGACGTTAATTCAGAAACACTTCTGATGAAAACACCAAGAAATACCAAGAAACATAAGCAAAACAAACTGATAAGTTGCTTCTTGTGATGTCAGTGAGATTTTAAATCCTAGTAATTAATGTTTTACGGCTAACCTAAACTATTTAAAGCCAGTTTGGCTGATTATACAAGTAGAGTTTCATTTCTAGCTTTAACAGTTTAGAGAGGTCGCTGTGTGTAACCCTGATTAGTTCAATAACAGCCAAGCAGGTCACAGGTGCATGTGGCGTCTTCACATGCACTTTGCCTGTTATAACCATAAAAACAGGACGTTTTATCTAGTAACTATCTTGCTGTGATGCAAGGCAGGTTTGGCAAGTGTAGCTGTTAAATTACAGCAAGTACTCTGAGGTCTGCCGTTAGCTAAAGGTAAGAACTGAATGACATTAGCACCCTGCTAGCCAGTGGTCGCAGGCCGGGCCCTTTAAAAACACAAAACTGTGAACAATTTTAGCAGAATAATTGTATCGTTTGTAAGTGTCTTATATCGTTTTTCTAACCTTTGTTTTATTTCAAATCGAGACGTCGTTGTTTCGACTTATGCGGCTTGACTGTGCAACTGATATGTAGCATTGGAAGCTAACGTGGTGCGCTGGAGGGCGTTTATTTTATCTGAGTGCGCACACCGGTGCTGCTGTGCGGGGCGGGGACGTAAAACCTTCATGTGAACAGCAAAACCAGATTAAAGGATTTACAACAGCTACCTTTTTCATCCAGGAGACTAAACACGCGGCTTTATTAATTACTAATCACTTAATGTAAAAATAAAACGCACAAACAAAGGTGAGCGCATAGTTTCTATACCAACAGTCCTACAGTTCATACCATACAATTGTTGCCATAAATACATAAAGCTAGTTTCTAAGTTTCACTCTCGTATTCGGTTTCACTGGCCACCTTGACATGATCTGAATGGAGAAATCAAATTATCCTCACATTGTAACGTGATCTTCCTAAAGGAAAGTTGCTTTCCTTTGCAAGGCAGTATTTCATCTCTGAATAAGTGCAGCAGCTCTATTACAACAGTTATGTCTGACCATTAACATATTATAATTATTTGAATTACAAATATAGCTACCGAGTAATAAATATGGAGTTAAATACACATTGTAACGCAAAACAACTTCATTATTTTTCAGGAAAGCTCCAAACCGAGGCAGTGGCTAAAAAACGGTCCTCGCAGGTGTTAAAATCTCGGAACCCCGTTTAGATGGGAGGTATTGAGTTGCCATCTGTCACATACTCCCACAAGCGTTTCCCTATCACACCTTCCACTCTGCTATTTCATGGCTTTCAATTCAACACTTTGTGAGCGTTAACTTCATCAAAATACGAAAATAAAAACAAAACGAAGAACTATGTTTAAGTGAATGTGGCCTGGGTGTGTTCGTGAAAGTTCAATCTTCTCAAGTTGTCAGCATACCCATTAATTCCGCCTCCCTTAATCACATTTAAACGCACTTAACATCGCCCATCTTGGATCTCCTGGGTGGCAGATCGGGCGCTTTATTCGCCGCCTGTCCACTCAGCCTGTCAGCTTCCCGGCTAAAAAAAAAAAACATCGCCTCGGCTTCAGCCATGGTTAGCTACAGGCAAAAAAAAAAAAATGGCACACCGCCAGGCGGCAGCGACAGCGGGGTAAACACCGCAAATCCGCTCGTACCCTATCCGCCCGGGGGGGGCGACACTATATGGAAATGCATTTCATTCATAAAGCGGTTCGTTACACACAAAAAAGTGAATTTTGAAGGCTTCAACTTACAAGGGCGCTGAGACGGTTGTGTTGATGACCGTTCATTTCTCCCGATGATCGACACTCCCACGGTGACGTCAAATAGCGTGCTCAACGTCAGGGTATGGCAAGCAATTGTAGCACATAATCAACTCAGCTGTGATTACTTTTTTTCTGCATGAATACGCCCTTTGCGTCGTGACGTCACGCAGGACCATTGCACTGTTTCCGTAAAAGATTTTTTTTTGCCAAAAGTGAAAGTCACAAAAAAAAATGACTTAAACCATTATTTTTTAATCAATCAAATTTTATTTGTATAGCACATTTCAGCAGCAAGGCATTTCAAAGTGCTTTACACAATTTAAAATAAAAAA
>CAEGAF010078030.1:0-17218 GCA_903067075.1 Micropoecilia bifurca
GTCCAGTCTTCTAATACCGTTTTCATCAAAGTAGAAGTTGAGTATTCAGATTCATCTGTGGCCTTTTCACAGAAAACCTCCCCGGCCGGGGAAGTTTCTTCTTTGAGATAAGAGAAATCGTTCTCTAGGACTGATTTCTCTTGTTGGGTCCTGACTTCTAATGCTGCTTTTGTCAGAGCAGAGGTTGAGCTCTTAGACTCAGTGGTCTGCTTTTCATCCTAAACTTCCCCAGCCGGGGAAGTTTAGGATCAAGATGTAATCTTGATGTGTCCGGTCTTCTAAGGACACATCAAGGACACACCTCTGCTCTATCTTTAGAGCAGAGGTGGAGATTGAGGTTTTGAGCGCCTCTTTTTCCTCCTTATTGCTCCAACCCTTCTCAATCTATGTACCTTAGGAGGATTGCCGAAATCGTCCTCGTCATCATCATTATCATTATCAGACATACCCGAATGATCCCTCTGTTTGCTGTGGCCTGAACCGGTCGGGGCTGAGGTTTCCTGTGATGTTGGCTTCCCAGCTGGGGACGGTTTAAACAGGTAAGCATCAAAATCATCATAGTCCGTCTTATCTTCGTAGCTGCTCATATCGAACGTAATTCCAGGAAGAATCTTGTTGAACAGCTTTCTCACACCAGTTGTTACCAGAAAGCCTGCTCCTGCTGAAAAGTCTCGTCTGCCACCCCGCGGATCTAGCGGGGTGGCAGACGAGAGCCTTGTCACCCCTGTTGCCACCCCAGCTTGCGACAATGAATCCAATAAATAGTTATGGCAAATCGGACATTAAGCGCATGAAACTTTTTTGACAACAATGTAACCTGACATATATGTACTGCCACCCTTGAAAAAGTCCCTGCCACCCTCTTGCCACCCCATAAATATTTTTCTAGATTCGCCCCTGCCTCCGTAAAAGTTGGATACCAAGCTACAAAGGAAAAACTTGCATTTACATTGCTGTTGAAATACAGGACTGTGTACAGAATCAGCAGAACAGAAGTCGTTTTAGACACTAATATTTTTGGCCATTCTTTACAAAAAAGCCAATAGCCTCTGTGACAATCAGGTGTCAAGTCTTGCCACAGAATTTCCTTTTGGTTTACATCTGGACTTTGAACTATTATAACTCGTTAACATATTTCAACAGGATTTGAGGGCAGATTTAAAAAGGTATATCTAAGAGAAGCAGCCTACAAGCCTGACTCAGTTTCACCAGTTCCTTAGGGAGGAATGGGCCAGAACTCCAGCAAACCTTTCACTGCATATAGGTAAGCTTTTGGTTTCAACTATGTGCTAATATTAATGGTCACAATAACTTATGATAAAAATTATTTACACTGGACTTAAATTTAGCCGTAGCAAAATTAAAATTTAGATCATGCATACAAACGCAAGGCATACCTTTCTTAATAAAATAAAAAATAAAATAAAAAAATTATTTTAAAGGGAAATGGAAAGGAAAATGTTTCCTTTACTTTCTGCTTAAACAATAGAAGATGAAGGACACAAGCAGCTCGTCCCATAAAACTGCTGGATACGCAGAAAGAATACCAATTTCCACACAGAAGAACACATAGAGGACACAGCTTGGCAGGATGTCACAGAGACAGACGACAAACTGAGAAGAATTTGAATTTTAAAAAATAATAGTGCAACCATTGAAATAAGACAAAGCTGACCAGTCCTGCACTCCTGCATTATATATGGATAGTTAGCCCTCATGTCAGGTGTTATAAAAGCACAGGATCGGTTATGAGGATTTGAAGACTGGAGGCTATTGCACCCTCATTTTTGAACCATTTGACCTCAGCAGAAACAGGTCTACATCTACATAATCTTAAAGCAGTTATACTTGCTAAAAGAAATGTAACTTTTAATATAAATATTTATCAAATTTAGAAAATATTCCAGAAATCCTGTAGACATTTCCATGATTTTAACAAATAAAATGCTCACCAGAGAGTTGAGAAAGAACAAACGACATTAAAGAACAAAGTGTGCAAACAGAAGGAGCTAATTCCTGGGCTGGTCCTGGTCTAACTACATTCTCCTGCCGTTACTTCATTTCTGCTCAATAACCTTGGAGTTGTTGTATGACGACGCAAATTTAATTTGGCACCTTTCGAGCTCATCTCATTTACAGCAATCACCTCTGCCTACCTTTGTCAACTCTCTGCTGAATTGAACAGCAATTTACTATGTATGCACATTGCTACATCTGACACTAGTCTTTTATAATACACATAACATCTTCTGCTGGCACCTCTTAAATCTACAAGCACAACATAGCAACCAGTTTTCATGTATAACTTTGTATGAAATTCAAAAATACTTTATTCATCTCAAAGGGAAATTAAATAATCAAATGAGAGATAGAATAAAGTTCAGATTGCTACCCTTCAAATAGAAAAAATGATCTAAAAAAAATGATAATAACCGATAAGTGATGTACAATTTTGCTTAAAGAGACGTAATGATTTGTCAGGCTTTGTGATTTGGCAGAATGAAAAGAAAGGAGTAAAATTGTAGAAGGTTTTTATAACCTTCACAGAGTTGATATTGGCATTACAGTACATGCTTATTGTGATTCTTTGTGAGTGGTAACTGCAGCAGTGGCAGCAAAAGGAAGATGAGCAGGAAGCTGAGAGGAGGAAGGAGGAGCAAAGGAGCTAATTGAGTGAAAAGGTCAATGTGTGTGACTGTGCTTAGAAATAAAGGGTCGCTGACAGGTTAATGAGAGTCTGCCATTCACTTAAGATTCAGTGTCAAAGTCAGAGGGGACGAAGCAGCAAGGATCTGTATCTAATGAGCACACGATGCAGTGAGCTTCGGTAGTTGTGCTGCTTTTATTTTGCTTTGTTTAACTAATCTGGATACTTTGACGACTTTTCATGTCGTGAGTTTTGGTCGGACCTGATTTTTGCAGGAATGCACCTGACGTGGGTAGTAACTACTACACATTTTTTTATGAAAAAGAAAAACCACACATAATTTCTGGAGTTATTTCACTACGTTGCATATTTTACTTTTATTTGAGCATTACTATGATGAAGTATTGCTACTCCACATGGAATAACTTCACAAAATGAAAAATAATCACATTTTAGCTAAATATGCATGAGACAGAAAGAGAAACCTACAGTTTACGTTGAGACATCTGGTTTATACACCAGCTGTCATATCATTAGGAGATCAAAAATTACATTAGCTTTATAAGCTTAAATTAAATTAGATTTGGGAAAGTGTGCCTTTGCCTAAATTAACGTTTTCCTAAATATGTTTTTTATTTTATTTGTTTAATTAATTTATTTCATATGACCAAATTTTTATGAAACTTTATATTTTTCTTTGTCTGATTTATTTATTTAATCAGATGTTCTGATCACTCAGTAACAGAACGTTGTTTTCTGCTTCTACTTGAGTAAATTATACGTTGAAGTCATGCTCAGCAATATCTTTGGGTACTTTATCCACCTCTAAGACTCCCAGTAACCACCGACTGTACAATTTGAATCTGCAGCGATTGTCACTTTCAGAGACACTCTGCACCACTTGCCGCTTCTCCAGGCGTTATTCTAAAGTGACAAGTAAATGTCACGCAAATGTAATTTTACATGTTTGGAAAGACCTGTTATCTAGGTAAACATAGACCATGTCTACTAATCCATGCAGCATTTCTTTGTTCCTTTTTCTGCTCCCCTAGATGCTTTAAATGTCGAACAAGAGAATATCCATCCTAGATAGATTATTACCATCTTGTGAATGTTGTGTAGTCACCTTTTGTAAAGGATGGTTTAATTAACCAGTTGCCTTTTATAGGTTTGAAATAATAGTTACATGAAAAGTCACGTCATTAATGTGTCTGCACATTAATTATTGGGTTAAACCCCGAGGGCTGATTTGACTCTGAAGAACCCAGGAAATTAAAACATTCATTACATGTATTATTATTATAATAATGTCACATTTTTAGAGGTTAATTATTTCATGAACTTTGTCCTCTTAACTACTTTTCTTGTTTTATTTTGAAAGGTTGTTCTTGCTCTGTTTCCTGCTGTTTCTCGGTTGTTTGTAATTGTCAGTGCGTTAAACTATGTAATTAATCGAGTCATTCCCGCTGTAAGGTTTTCCTATCTGCCTCATTACTGTTCCTTCCTCAGGTCCTTCTGTATCCATGCTATGTCCTCCATTACAAGCTTTGTTAACTTTCATTATGTTTGTTTCAGGTTACATGTCAATTGATTTTTTTGATCCAAGATCTTTGACACTGCGTTTCAGGCATGCAAATAAATGCTTTTTATTAAGAATGCCACGTTATATATAACTTTTTGTGGAAAAATCTTGTAGGAAAAGGAAATGTCCAACAGATTTATTTTCTTTTTCTCTCTGGTTCCTCCTGAAATTGAGCTCTTGGTATTTTGGGTTGGAACCTGCACTACATATCTCCTGTTCCATAAATGCCATGTTTCAGCACTTGCCTGTGGTAGCATTGCTTTTCATCTTCAGAATCACAGCTGCTTGTCCTTGCCTTAGCCAGCTTCAATTCTGGAAAAAAAAACCTCATTCAGGTCACGCCTGCCTTCCTCAGACATTCACAAGTCGGGCCTGTAAAACCCAGGAGATCAAAGTCCCACTGAGCCTCTGGAAAAGCACACCTATCTCAAACCTGCCTGCTTTCAGATAAATCCCATAAAACCATCCACCAGTGTCCTAGACTGGCTTTCTGTTTTCAAACCTAAATCACAAAAAGGAGTGAAAATTTAGATTGGTGATCAAATGTAAAGTTTCTTAACCAATGTGAGAAAAAGGTAGGGAAACTTTTATGAGGTTTAGTGACTGAAAATACTAATTTCATCACCTGGCAAAAACATGGTTTCCCTGGTGAATTGTACAAGATGAACCCTAACCCTAACTTACATACTTGAGTATTATCATTTTAAAGAAAAGCAGCCAGGTCACCGACAAATGCAACAAAGTGTTACATATTCACTCTCCAACTCAATTTCCTGATAAATCTTTATCATGTTTGCTTTTTTAAAATTCTTTTATTTTTCATTTTCCTGCTGCCACTGTGACATACAACTTTCTGTCCTCTTATCTTCTGAATCGTACATTAGTGAAAGGATTTCAAACAGGAAAACTTCTCATAAAAGTGCCGCTATCAACAGTTTTGAAGTAATTCTCTGAATTACTTCAAGCTTTTCAAATCCTCCCTGTAGGATTAGGAGGCTCATAGGCAAAACAGAAAATCAGAGATTTCACACACAAAATGCAAGTAAATAGTAATAAAAAAAGATAATTACTTCCTTCATTAGTTATTTGCATTTAGTGAAAGGACTGCTGGTTGCTCTGGATGTTTAGCATTTAAATGCATGGCTTGCTGAAGAAATATTTAACATGATCTTAATGGAGATTAGTTTGAAAGCAATTAAAATGCATGAGGAGAGATTTGAATGACTTTATTGCTCATTTAACTGCAGATACATTTTTATATATACTACCCACAGATAGCTAAATTTCAAGTGATGCCTCTCCCTGTCTCCACTGCTGCATAACTTGAGAAATTATCTAAACACCAGAGATAAAAAAAAACAACATTTTGCATCTCTTTCCTCATGTTTCCTGTTGGAAAAGGAGTTTCTGGGCAATTATGGAGTTCTAACTTTCAAGAATATCTTGGACAAAGTGGTCAAAAGTTTTCTAATAAATTGAAGTTATTCACAAAGAAACAGGATCATAACTTTTCTGCACTTTTGAAAGCAGAAGAAACATCCATTTACTGCTGTTAAACTGATTAAATTCAAGATAAATAAAATAAACAATGTAAAATATTTATTATAATAACAATATTAATTTTATATTTGGCAGAATGTATACCTTCTTTTTCCTACGTTTGAACACATTAGAATTGCTTTTCTCAGATTTGTTTCATTACTTCCTGTAAACTCGCTGCCACTTTGGATTGTAAAAGTTGCAGACTGTGCCCATTTGTTTGTTTCTCTGTTCATTTTCCAATATAAAAAGTTAAATGGTAATAAAAAACGTGATTCCAAAAAGAACTAGAGTTAATTTAAATGTAGGAAATGCCCTTAAAGGCAACATGGGACTGCGGGGACACTCTTAACCTTTTAATAGTCCGCCAATGCCTCCGACTCTTTAATATCCAAGTCGTTCTTTTTGGAACGTCTTGACTCAAAGTGAGCCTAATACCAGTGAGAATATATTAACAAACCCACAAAGATCCCAAAGTCTTTACTCTGCCTCCAAACTCACTGTAACAGTCAGTGGGAGGTGTGAGAGTATGACCTGCTGAGACTGCACCTCTTGACCTGCATCCAGGAACCAAAGGATCCTCTGGACAAGTTAATCAATGTCCACTTTCAGGTTTGCTATTAATCTTAATCACCAAGTGTAGTCATGGATAAAGCAAGTTTAAGTTTTTTTTGTATAGTGTTGTGTTCTTTGTGGACCCTGGAGGTAAACTGCAGTGTTTGCCTCAGTGATGCATTGCTCCTGTCTAAACTTTGCTCACACAGACGCACACATATGCACACACACACCTACACACACTGCAGTGTAGGGTTTAAGTTTGATTAAATTGACAGTTATTAGTGAGGGAGTTAAGTTCTGAGTTTCTACCAGTTATGTTCATTATTTTTGTGCTGAACTGGTCAGGTGTGTTTGGGATGGTAGGAAGATGAACTCTGCCAACTAAAAAAGCAGGAGAAGATCTATAGTTTCATCACTGTATTAAAATTAGCACTGAAGTAAGTGTCAGCAATTTATATATTCACTGCTTTTTAACTTAGACAGTCAATCCAGTCATCTAAAACATGAATAAGATGAGGAAATGTCCTTCATTTACTTCTGGGAAGTGTCTTTACCAAGAATACTGCACTAAACACTCCCCTTTCAATTAGCTGTTTCTACTTCCACTGGTCTAGAGTGACATTTGTTCAAATGATTGGATACATATTTTGCAAACTGCATTTATCTGATTCAAAAGTTTTGGTTCCAAGTATGCCTACTGTCCTTCATTACATCTCGACTTTTTATTTATGTGTGCACTTTTATTTTGACATTTAACAGAAATAAATGCTGTTTGTATAACGTGACCTCAATGCTTTCCTCAATGAGTTGAACACGAAGAGGACGTTTGGATAAGCAAAATAATTATGTCAAGACAACAAATATGAAATGGAGGAAGAGAGTAAAAGAACAGAAGCATAGAAAGAGAAGAGCCATGACTGCTTCACAACAAGCAGCAGGGCTGCAGGGTCTTGTCCTTGAAATGCACTTTATCTTATGTCTGTGCATGATGGGCTCAGATGTCGGGGCAACAGATTAAAATTCAGCTTAATTTCAGATTTGTCAGTAAGGATGTTCAATAATCACAAATTTAACCGACAGTGCTGGGAGATTCAAGAAACAGCAAGATGTCTCTGACCGAATGACTCAAGAATGATTGCCTGGATCCTAGTAATAATCCAAACTAATCTAATAATTCCCCTCCCCACAAATTTACCCTCTGGTAAATTTGTGGGGAGGGTTAACCCTAACCCTAACAGCACAAATTTACCCTCTGGTAAATTTGTGCTGTAGTATTTGGCTGAGATGACGTAAATGTAAATATGTGTAATGTGGTGGTTCTGTGTCTCTGACGGCTCCAGATGGCTGTAATAAAACATTCTGACAATAACAATAGCTGAGTCATTCAGCATTTGGTACTAGAAGAGTGTCTGGATTCAGCAGGAACTGCAACATGGCGTGTTTGAAAGAAGAGATGAGCTGATGACTCTGTAGTATCAGGTCTCAGGTCGGTGTTAAACTGTGTGGGTGTTTGCTATAATGCTACAGATCAGCAATCAATGACGTGTGAAGAGAACAACAAATTGCTACTCCATGTAAAGTCTTCTTCGATATCACTGAAGAAGATGTTAACTTGTTGTGCTCTTTGACTTTAATCTGACCATCTTCATCTCTATATAAGTCTTATTGTGTTTTATTCCCCATCTTCAGATGTTTATAGATGGTCATTGCAACCACTCCCAAAGCCTGCCTGCGGTTATGCAGCATGAGGCATGAAGCACTATCACTTTTATGCATTTCTGACATTATGTAAGCTTAGCAAATGGACAGTTAATGCCCAGTAATACAACAGGCAGGAGGCCTTATTGGCATTTATGGCTGCTTTGTTCACATTTTCCCCCTTAAAGATAATTGTAGTGATACTCCAGCAGCATTTCATTGCCCTTTAAAGACTCATTTTGTTTCCTTTGTAATATTTACACGGAAAGGAAACTTCTCTACCATTGCGAACCATCACAGTCAAAGTGGATTATTATTGGCCCTGCTTCGAAAGACATTTTCAAATCAAATTAGGAGCCACAAAATTGCCTGAAAACACTTTTATGATGATGTGCTCGTTCTCTGTGGTGCTCCCAAAAAGCCACTGTCTAGCTGTAGCTGCCGGGTTTCGACTCTTTTACCAGTCAGCAGCCTGCGAACACAGGAAAGTACTGCCGAGTGCACTTTCACATACAGAAAAACTGTCACTTAGGCTTGCCCCTCTCATCTCGAGTGGTTTCTTGCACAGAGTCAGCAAGGGTTGGTTTTAATACAGGGTAATTACTTGGTCATTTGGAGGAAAGCCAGAAGCTAAAAGCTCAGTCGGAGGGCCTTTGCGACTCTGACAGGTGTAGCTGTTACATTTCCTCAACAGAATTAGAAAACCTCTTATTTTAATGTTTCATCTCTGTCTGAAAACAGTGGTAACAAATGTCACGACAGGAACATTTAGAGGACATAAACACCCCCTTATTACAAGGAGGTGTGCTACAAAATGACCTGAGAATGAGGAGAGATGATACCAAACACAATGTGGCACATTAAGATGCACTGCAGGAAGATTTGCTAAACTTGGTTTCAGGGTGTTTAAGTTGAACTGAATGGAGTTCTTGTCTGTCAAAAAAGGGATTTTATGCATGTTGTCACCACAAGCCTGAAAGTTATTGTTCATATATTCATACTCCTGGATTTTTTTTTTACATCTTCCTTATGTTACACTCATTTTGAAATGTTATTGTAAAAGCATCTTTTGCTTTAGTCACCAATAAACTATTTTGGAGTTTGAGGACAATCCCCCTGATTATCCCTTAAAGGAACAGAATTTGAACTCAACCACCCGAACCACCAGTTTAAAGTTTTAATGAAGCAAGATGTTTGAAGATGATTCATGCAGGATGCGATGGAGTCGTGTGATGAGACTCGTTGATGGAAGCTTGGGAGGAGGAGACTCAGCACGAGTCCCAGGGAACCGATTTTTCCTGAGCTCATCTCGCCCCCAGAACGTGGAGAAGTAAATACGAGAGAAGAGTGAGGCCCAGATGGAGGGAAGATGAATTCATCCCTTTATCAAATAGAATTGAAGCAGTAAGGACATGCCTATTGAGCCAGTCTATTCTGGTTTAGTTTATTAAATAGCTACATTGTCATTTCTGACATTCAACGATTATCAGGTGAACAAATAATGGAGAACCTTCTACACAAATCTTTTTGCCCTCAAAACACACAGCACCATCCGCCCAGAGGGTAAATCCTCCAACTATCACTTGGTTGCTTTCTGCCTCGGCTCTTTTGTTTTACCGACATGTAAGGTCAGGTGGATGTCAGAACAGTTTGTTACCGATTCTGCTGCAGCATGTTGTCCCTGAAACGACTCGCTTCTGACAGACATCAACCGAACTCGTAATACAAGGCGGCGATTATCTCCTCTGTCCGAACAGCTTGTGATTGACTGATGAGTCAGACATTCAGCTGCATGGTGGAGGATTTTTTAGCATATTTAAAGACTGAGTGTAAAAGGGTTGTTCAAATATAAAGTCTGGCTGATTTGATGGACATTTTTCTTCACCTTATTTCAAATCAGACCAACTTTAAAAGACATTTGTGTTCATGTTGAAATATAAACCTTTTCAGTGACTGTGACTGATTATGCTTCCTGATTTTTTATGTATATATTGATTCAAAGTATACTGCACTCTCTTTGGCTGAGCACACTTGTGAAACATTTTTATATCAGATCTGCTTGCACACAACATTGAGATTCATGTAGGAAATCATTAGATGAATCCTGTATACCACATTGATATGTGGTATTCAGGAATAAATCAAATGCTGCAGCTATTGATGTATTTATTCATTGCACACTATGTTCTTAGTATTACTGCCATTGTTAATAGAGGTTTGAATAAGGTTTGTGAGACTGACAGTCAGTCCAATAAGGCAAAATCGCAACAGAGAGTGTTGGCTCCTGAGTGTATTGTAGAAGAAGGTTCCTCCTTTATCTACATCATGTTGTGCTGCTGATCTAAGGCAACTCTTTAGGAGTTGACCAGAGTTCACCTGGCTTTCATGCCAGTGGCATTTTATGTTCAGCTGTCATGTTTCATATCCACCATCACTCATTTTGAGCAAAACATGCTGTGCACTAGTTGGATGTTCATCTCAACAGGTGCTGCCTCTGGGGCAGCGTCAGGAGTCACGAGTTCGAACTTTCAGAGTTTTTCAGGCATCTGTCAGAACCATCTTTGAACCGTTTTGTTTCGACATTGAGTGAGGGAAAACACTTGGGTATTTAGGGTGTCCATGAGGCTCATATGCCTATTTAGGAAGAATGCAGCATGCAGGGAGGCACTTTGTGTTAGATTACATGAGGCTAGTCCATATATCGCTCGTCATGGCAATGACAAGCATTATCACCGGGATTTGAACCAAATTGAGTTTATAACCAACATATGCACTGGTTGGTTATGAAATAACAGGACAAGAAAAAGATTAACTGAAATTAAATTGATTGAGCAGATGTTTAGCACTGACAATTATTAGATACCTATATATCTTTTTCTGGAAATGTGTTTAGTTGTTAACCCTTTCATGCATAGTGGTCACTACAGTGGACAGCTGTCTAAAAACCATTTTCTTGTGCTTCTTGTGGATTTTTAAGTTTTAAATGCACATAGACCACTGAAGTGGAAACTAATGCATCATAAAATGCATCATCAACTACTGGCCATCAGATGCAAATGCAAGAAATTATATTTGTTAAATCCAATATGGCCGACAGACAAAAGAGCAGTAGAAGGAGAGACCCGGTCCCACCTTCTACTGTAGATGGTAAAAAAAATATTGTGACATCAGATAACCCCTAAAGAACAATACTGCTCATGTATTTTTCAAATAACAACTTTGTATTTGGAGAAAATTACAATTGATAAACTAAGAAAAACAAAGATCTTATTTTTTACAAATTTATTTTCTTATCTTTTTTATGCCTTAAGAAAATCAAACACAAAATGGAAAAAAAAATCCTGACAAAGGATCATAATTCATGCACGAAAGGGTTGATAAGCATTTTGTGAGCTGTTCCAGTAAACCTCAGCATCTCTCTCATGCGTTCATCTCTCCCATCAGACCAGCAGGAACTCAGTAAAGTGTGCTAACGACGGCAGAAATCTGCTGCATCAGCAAAGGGCACACCAGCTCAACAAAATACCTCTTCTGATCTCCCTCCAACCTCATTTACACTGAATATGCTGGCAGTGTAAATACAAACTACAAGAGTTCCCAATGAGAAACCCCCACAGACAGGTGATTCCTCACGCCGTCAGAGGGGCGTTTGCTGAATGGAAAGATTTATCACCAATTGGAAAGTGAAAGGACTGTCGGTGAGCGCGAGGGCCGAGGATGGATGCATGTTTGTTGGCAGTGGTGGAGGTAATCACTGGAGCTCAGTTAGTGCTGTGAATTCAGAGCCCTGGAACATTAAACAGCGCTCTTTCTGAAGTTAGGGAATTTATGATTTAGTTTGGAACTTAAACTTTCTGCTTTCATCGAGCCAGCACAGTCCGGGCTTGAAGAATCTCAGGATTGCTCTTTAGTTCAGTGCTTCGTTTGGGTTCAAACAGCTTTAACTTGCTGACAGCAAAGTAAACTAATTAAGAGAGGATTTTGTGTGACTGCATCTGCTCAGCAAAACATAGCAAATTATATCCCAGATAATATTTCTAAGTGGTTCCTGCATATTTTCCCGGCAACATTTATTGGATTGTGTTCTGTATTAAAATAAAGAAAAACAAACTGGGACTTTAAAAATATTGATGAAGGTATTTCTAACCCACCAAAACAAACATTAAAGATACTCCAATTATGACATTAATTAATGATTCTTATTGTCTGATCATTCTCCTCATAGCGACTCTTTTGCTAGAAGCTTCAGCTGCAGAAAAGCTGAAAAGAGACCAGTCAGGTCCGAGCCTAAATTGTTCACACTGACAAGATTTAATTGCAATTAATGTTTTTGTTTATGCTAAATTAATAATTTTTGATTGAGTTGGCTGACATTTCACATCTCACATATGTTTAAGACTTCTTCCCAACACATCCTCTTTCAGTCCAGGCATCGAGAAGCGGCCTAACGTAACCTAACCTAACCTCAGTTTATGTTAAATGTTCTTTACTTTAGTAACAAGCAGACATTTTGCATTATAGGATTTATTTTTGATTATTTTCCCATAATAGATTTGGTTTTCTGCAACCATTTTTGCCTTTAGTCCGTGTAAATGAAACTGGTATAGAGCTGCAAATGTTAAATAAAGTATTGAATAAAAAGACAACTTTAATTTGTGATGAATATTTTACTGTAGGAAGTTTGTTGCAGTTTTAAAGGACCACAAATGTATTTCTATTCTTACATCTTAAAATAAACTAAAACTTGAAAGCCTTTGCGAAAAGACAACAGATTTTCCTCCTGACATTTTCTTTCTCTCACATCTCGCTCTGACCTTTTATTAAGTGGGATGTTGATATTTTTGGAAAACTATGTAAAAAAAAAACGGTATATAGTTTCCAATAGGTCTAAAGAAACAGAACTGGTGCTTTAGTTTTTTTAAAGAAACTGGAGAAGTACTAAAGTCTGCATCTGTTAATATATCAATATTTAAAAACCTTTGTTAGTTACTGTCATTTTTAGCCAAAGTTTTAAGAAACCATTATGGAAGTTTGCAGAGTTTATTTTCCTTGTGGATTTTTACCCATGAATAAATATTCATATTTATAAATATTCATTTACCGAGAATATTTTTTCCGACTTTAAAATCCAAGTGTTGACTTAATCAAGATGGGAATAAGTTGGACTTCTGATGGGTTTTACACCTGAGACTTATTGTGAGAACAACTTATTTCAGACTATCAATGCTGCATCATCTAATAAGCAAACCTGTTTCTTGCAGATCATTAATGTAGAACGACCAACATGGAAAAGATCTCTCCCTAACTCAATTAGTTCTGCTGTGGGAGAACATTACACAGTTAATTGCACTTATGTGTATATACAGCAGTAAACACAGTCTTTCATTTGAGTGCAAAGGTGATTTAGAGGCTGTTGTAAAGCCAAGCTTAGGTTGCAGGATCATTACAGACATTACTTGAATATGATTATGTCACAGCAAGTAGTTGCTAAACTGCTGTCCAGTAATAAAAGCCTGAATTATTCTCACACCCTGGCTGTATTCACTACATAAATGACCATGCTTGACAGCCAGTATCACGATTACTGAGGTTTATGGTATCAATATAGCTGTATGTATAGCTTATGTGGTGATGATATCAACTTAGATTTCCACTGCAGCTCTGGTGTTTATCGGTTTTTACACGGAGAAAGGGAATGAGTTGCAAGACAGTCCAGACCTCTTGTTAGTGGAAAATGTGATTTTCACTGTGAGACTGTGAATACAATTTAGACCAACACAGCAGAGAGCCATCTCAATAAATTCTGATGATAGTTTCTCCCATTACACATAATATCAACACATATCCTCCATCTAATGTTGCAATTTCCAAATAAAATCACATTTGATGTCTACTGGGGAAATATAAACACTCATCGCTTCCACCTCTCTTCATCCAGCTGACGTTTCTGGAGACATGTGACCCATGATTGAGGCTTAAAAGAAAATAAAAAGTGTTAATAATGTTAAAGGAAAATAATTAGGAGAATGATACTTTGTTTACTTATATAGCAAATTCTAAAGATCTGAGACAAAGATGTTCACGATTAAACAATGCAACAGTGCAAATTAAGGGGTAATTGGGTAAAAGGCGGCTCAGAGCTACAACAGGTTGGACATCTGAGATGAAAAGAAGATATTACTGTATGCAGTAATAGTAAAATCCTTTGTTGAAAACGATTTTATTTGACTCTCAGTCAGCATATTGTTACTCATTCCTTTCACGGTTTTTTACAAGTGTGAGGTTGGATTCTCAGTTCTCACAAAATAAAGATCAAATACGGAAATAGACTGAGTGTCTTCTTGTACGGCAGACCGGAAGGATGACTAAACAACAGAATCGGCTTAAAAGCATCATTTAGACAGAGTACATGTAGTGTGTTTGAAAATTGTCTTGCACTGAATGTATTTTTCTGATGGTTTTGCACAACAACTAATGACAATATCTAAGCTTCCCATTAGCTAAAGAAATAAATGTTAAGCTAGAAATATATAGAAATTATATTTTTGCTTAAATGCACCATATTACCACAATATTGGGTTATTTATCTTCACATGAACATTAATTTCAATTACATCTTATTTATTATAATGAACTTCATTCATTGCAGCTTTAATGAGCGTGTTTAATCGGAAATCTCTTCCATTCTTCTAGATGCAGAAGTTTTGAGGTCAGACACTGATGTTGGGTAAGACATGCAGTCTCAGCTCTAATTTACTCAAAATCTGAACAGTGTTTCTGAGCTAATTTGAAGGCCACAGGAAGTTTGGATGTCTGTTGCCACTGACTCCATGCAACACTGGTGACCCACATTTGCTTATGAATTTTTGTCACGTTGCGATTCCTCCTACATTGTAGCTGATCTGCTGTCACTTCTGATTACTTACACATAGTTATAATAATGTGACAAAATTTTGTGGCAAATCTTATTGCACAAGTGGTATCTCATTAAAGCACCTCACTCAGTTTTAGTGAGCTCTTGAGAGAAACACACTGTTTCAGAAATGCCAAGAGTCTGCATGCTGGAGCTGGATGTGCTGCACATGTGATGCACACTTGATTTTAATGGTTTGTGTTGTTTAATCAATATTTTAGTAATCTTAGAATTTGTTTAGACTTGTTAATCTTAATAAGTTGATGTTTAAAAAGGTGTTGAGGTTGTACAAGTTATTCACACAAAGATTTTCTCAGTATGAGTGAAAGCTGAATTTAAATTGACATGATGGATTAGAAAATGACCTCACTTACAAAAGATGGGGAAACACTCTTAATCCATCTGCAGTTGGTTACTGTGAGTTAAAATGTTTTCTGGATAAAATACAGTTGAGTTCTTTGAATAGCTTTTCACCTCGCACAATATGAAATGAAACGGCAACAGGTTTCTTCTCGTCTATTTCTGCTTTAATATTAACAATGTTCCCTTTAGGTATCAAAAACAGACAAATGTCCTTGAATGAGTCGTGCCTGTGATATCTGTAATGTTGGCTGTTGACAATGGAGAAGGACAGCCTGAGTAGCTGAAATGTTTCAATGCTTAGTAAAACGTTGGTGTAGCATCTGCTTTCTAAAATTAGTCTTTTCTCCCACACTGTTACCAACATCGACATACAGATTATGTTAATAAAGATCGGCACTGATGACTCAAACACACTCACAAGTACCATGCTTGGAAAAATCCTTTGGCAGTTTATCCCAAAATCTTCCAAGTTTATTCCTGTTTTTTTTCCGGTTGCCCTACACCAGTGGTCCCCAAACTACGGTTCAATCTTCTAATATAAAAATAGTATTTTTGTCTAATAAGTTTTGGAGAAAATTGTTATTTATGAACAAATCTAGCAGTTCATATGAAAAACAAATGACATCCTTGCTTTGATTTTGTTGGGTAAATACATAAACCTTTATTCACACAGGAAAATCTCTGGAGAATTGTCTCATTTACAAGAGAGACCCGTTACATACATCACTACAAATAGTAAAAAAATATATTAACAATAATAGTAGTTATTGAACTACTTGTAAATTGAGTCCTACAGCAAATGTTTTCCTTTGCCTGCTGGTAAAGTTCATCCCTGACAGCTGGTAAGATATAGTTTGAGTTTATAAGTTTTGACCACCTATTTTCTGTGACCTCTACTCTTCTGTCTAAACAAGTAAATGTTCAACGGCTGAGAATCACCATCTACATACAAGCTCGCATGGTTGTTAAAAGGTTAGATAAAGAAGACAATGACGAGCCACAAAGAATCTTCAAGGTCAAGAGTAAGAACTCAAATCATTTTGAAAACATGCTGGACTAAGAGGAAAAGGTTGGGAAGGATTTATGTGCGCTCTTCTATTTCTTGGTGCTTGCTGAAGGTCAGCTGTAGCTGTTGCAACTCCAAAGGGGAAAAAAAGGCAAAAGAAGATGCAAAAGCCCAATAGTTCACCAGGGACTATTAGGAGATCAATTTCTGTCCAATCAAAGGTGTCTGCTTTGGAAAACAAAGCAGACAAACATTTGTCATTTTTAGAATCCAGACATGAGAGAGAGCCCTTTAAAGAGAGCCTTTAAAGGGCAGCTGATTCTGACTGGAACAGGAGAAACCAGCAAGGGGTTTGTCAAAATATAAAATATTCATCTTCTACCTGACATGCTGGCCTAAATGCCAAAAATAGAAGTGATTTTATGCCTGTTTATTTTTAACATTCAGGAGGTTTAAATGACACCTCTAAGTCAGTCAGATATGTAACTCTCTACATGTGAAGCTTTTTGCTTGTTTAGGAACAACGACTGCCGTAAAGAAGGGATTTCTCAGATAGATAGCTTTATTTTATTAGCACAATTTGAACTGTAACATGATTAAGCATAAAATTAAACTGTTTGTGATTGGATCTGAATTTGATTACACATTAATTGGATTGTATTGGAATTAATTGCCTGAGTTGGATCTTGTAAAGTGCCTTGAGGCAACATTTATTAAACCATGCACTGATGAAGATCATAACAATGAAAATCTGAAGATCATAACAATGAAAATCTCCTGATGTTACTGAACTTTAAAACCTTCTTAAGTGACACAAAACAATCAAGCTGCAAACAAACCGCAGAGCTGACTGATGAATGTCACCTTTTACTAATCTTTCCAAAGTCATTAAATTAAGTCCTCATTTTGTAT
>CAEGAF010078040.1:0-29867 GCA_903067075.1 Micropoecilia bifurca
ATTTAGAAAATTTGTAAAATCCAAAATGCCAAATTTAGCCAAAATGTGACAATGATGGAATCTAATTGGCTTTTGATATAAAACCTTTAAGGCCCGATTCTAAAGACTTGCTAGTGGTTTGAGAGTAGTTTGATTCGTCTGAGACCAGACAGTCGCTCCGTAGGTAAAATGTGAGGATCAGTGAGTTCCAAAACATCTCTGCACAGTTAAGTGTCAAACAATGTCTAATAATTTTAAAACAGTTTATATTTGATCTAACAGTTTTGCAGATTTTATCGACATGGCTCTTAAAAGATTAATTACACTCGATTAATTACGCTCGCTGCAGCTGCGACATTTCCGTATTAACCCTATACTTGCTGGAAAGTGCAGCGTCTCCTCTTTCAGAAACCGTTGGAATTTGTCAGATAGCGCTACGTGTGGCGGAATTACGGTACTGCAAATTTAGACCTGTCGGCGCCGACAGGTTGGTCAAAGGAGGGTTAATCGTTTCTGTTGTAGCGTGAAGCCTCTTGTTTTTGAAACCCGTGCTCCAGTTGAGGATTTCCCTTTGACCCGTTCATGTTGTGTCTGCTTCCTGATCAGATGGGGGCGGAGCCTGTGATGAGGGAGTTCATGCCGGACATCGCGCTCGGCGTCTCGGCGATGTCCCTGAGGGAGCAGCACCCTGACGGCGACGGCCCTCACAGCCCCATGGGCCCTTCAGGCCACCACCTGCCCTGCTCCGCTGCACGCTTCAGCCACGGTTACGGCCCTGGACACGGCCACTCCTGCAAGAGGCACGCTCCAGAACCCAAGCTGGAGGCCCAAGCGGAGTTCCCCGACCTGTACGACTTCTCCTGCAGACCCGCGACCCCGAGCTCCGCCCACCCTCTGCCCGCCTTCGCGGGACCGGACCTCTACAGCCACAGCTGCACGCAGTCCGGTTCCTACGTCCCTCCTTATGTTTCCGACTGCCAGAGCCACGGCCACCTGCAGGGACGGACGGCGCCGGACCCGCTGCGGCTGGACGTCCTCAGCTTAAAGTCCCAGAGACACGACGGCGTCCTCTCCAGTCCATCCGGACCGCAGCCGAGGACGGGTCCGTTCCCGAAGGGGCGGCCGAACGAGACGGACCTCACCCACGGTTTGGGTCACCTACGCTCCCCCAGCGGGAACATGGACGGCTACGAGGACAGACCCAGAGACGCTCCAGAGGAGATGGTTCTGGGCGGAGACCCGTCGGGTCCGGTTCCGCTCCAGCAGTCTCACAGGAACAGTGTAGGCGAAGAACTGCTCAGAGACCGCAGATCGCCCAGCAAACCGGACTACCCCTATAAGAAATCCGCACTTTAACCCCAGTCCAGGAGGCGGGTTGAGTTGAGAAAAGGGAAAAATGCGATGAGCACTAAGTGTGTGTGTGTGTGTGTGTGTGTGTGTGTGTGTGTGTGTGTGTGTGTGTGTGTGTGTGTGTGTGTGTGTGTGTGTACAAGAGTCAGAGAAAAGGGTTGTAGCTAGCGCTGGGCGATTATTTTTTATATCCCATTTTAAGAAAGTTTAGTTTATTTGCCTACACTTCTAAAAAACAAAATAAATATTTTCAAAAATGATTTATTTCAATATTTCAGGCTATGATTATTTTTATTTAATTATGAGAAAATAGTAACAATAGCAGCAGAAAAACTATCTTAAAATTACAAAACGTTCCTTTAATGAGAGAAAATCCGGGCCAGCTTGGTTTGTGTATTCTTTTTTTGAAATACACAATTGTTTCAAAGTCCTGCTACTGATAACAGTTTGATGGTGAAGATTATTTCTATGATCTGTGACACCAACACTGCAAAAATTGATCTTGCCAATTAGTTTCTAGTGCAAATATCTTGAAATTATACAAAATCAACTTAAATGTAAGTTCTCAGCAAAATGTAGGAGCTTGTTTTAAATAAATATTGATTTAAAAAGTACTATAAAAGTACTGACAGATTATTAAACTATTTTCCCATGACATAAGTCAAATAATTAACTTTTTCGTCAGTAGTAAGGAAGTTTTGACTTAAAACAAGCTGCTATATCTTGCTGAAAAGTTACTTGTCAGTTATTTTTATTATTCAAGTGTAATGAGATATTTACTCTAGATACTAGTCCAAAAGTACTGGGTAAGAAGTTGTAATTTTGCAGTATTGGTAAGTTTTAAGTAAGAGTCTATTTCAAAGAGAGAACAATACAAAATGACCAGTTTTTCTCATTTAAACAATTTAAAAAAGTTTTTCTGCTAATATTGTGACTGTAATCTTATAAGTCAAACATTCTTGTAGCCTGAGCCTGATGCTTCGTCATATAACTCAGAGTCCTGATATAAAAACCACTTTCATTTCAAAACAAACGTTTTCTATCGAGCTGTAAAACACGCTCATCAAACAAGATGGCGGCCTTTAGTGACATCTAAACTATGGAAATCCAACGAGCGCATTGGTAATAAAAATTGATTTTAAAAAAATGTATCTTGAAAACCTTAAGTTAATGAATCGCCCAGCTCTCGCTGTAGCTGTCGGTGTTTCTGTCCTACCTCTGCAGCTCTGCGCTCTCAACACACAGCCAGAGTTTAGAGAGGAAGAGGATTTACGCAAATATCCTCTTGACTTTGGTCAGCTGGAGGTCGGCAGGAGACGCTCCGATCAGCGGAGACATTTAATCTGAGTTTATGTAACGAGTAACGGCAGCACAGGGACAAAACCATAGAGTTAGAAGATAGAGCCGCTCTGCTGTGTTTCTGCATGTAGCATTTCTGACGACACGTCCTCACGCCGCTCATCTCTGACAGGAAGGACACTGCAAAAACGCAACATCTCACCAAGTAATTTTTGGTCTTGTTTTTACCACAAATATCTTGGGACACTTAAAATAAGACAAAAACTAATTTACAAATAACTTTTAGGCAAGATATGAGCTTAGTTTAAGTTAATTTATTAACATCCAAGTACTTGATCCATTGGGACATTATGTAACTAAAAGGACATTTTTCCAATGTTTTAAGTGAAACACGTGGGATTTTTGATAAGTTTATGCTACCACTCGCTCATTTTTAAACATATTACAAAAATTATGACATTAATGCTTCATGGTGATTTTTTTTTTTTGTATTTATTCAAAAAAATAAAAGATAAATTAATTCGCCACTCAAATTAGTTATTTTGATTCAATTTAAAAATACTTCATTGATGCAAAAAGGGAAATTAAATGTTGTAACTCATTAATTCAAATTAAAAGTATTGAGCTACTCAAAAACTATCTTGCTAAAAAGTTATTTCTAAGTTAGTTTTGTCTTTTTTTCAATCATATTAAGATGCACTAGATAAAAAATACTTTGTAATATTTTGTGTTTTTGGAGTGTAGCTCGTTATAAATGAGTGATAAAAGTGAAGAAGGGAACATCTGTGTGCTATGATGATCGTTTTGCAACAAACAAAACTGTCGGAACCTTCAGCCAATCAGAGAGGCTTATTGGAACCCTTTAGCCAATCAGACGCAAGTCAGGTGTTTTGAAATCTGCCTACAGATGAAAGTCCAAGGTGTTTCTTAGCATCAAGTAACCACATTTAAAGCCTTAACAAGCGCTTCAAACGGCATTTATTCACATAAAAACATTTCCACTGTTTCACTTTGTCTCTCTCTAGGTTTGATTTATTCATTTCTGCATTTTCCTTTCACATTTCAAAACAAAAAAAAAGTCCACATGTATATACCAGGACTTTTGCAAACCTCATTAGCGCTGGATGCACATGCAGTGTTGATAACTGTTAAATATGTAGTTGGAAATCAGCTGTAGCTCCGAACTTCTCGTTTCTTACAGAAAGACGACAAAAAACCTGCATCTCAAACTGAAACGTAACCGACGGTAACGCAAAGTCAGGCCGTGCTGGCTCAGGTCTCCAACCAGGAATTGTGTATATATTGATTTGAGTCCAAAACATTCAGATCGCTTGTGTTTTTTTTTAATAGTTTGTCACATTTTGGTGGTTGTTGAAGGTCTGTGTGTTTTTACTGTAGTGAACTACACTGTGTGCTCGTCTTTGTCATGAAACTCTCACTGAGAATGTGTGCTATGAAACAAAACGATTGTGTTTAAGGATGTTTTTCATAAATGTTATGCATTAAGGACATTTTTTTTTAGCTGTAGATGATGTGAGGATGTTTCCTCTCTGCTTTGCATTGATGGAGCTGCCAAGCAGAAAAGTCTTTTCTTTTTCTTTTTTTCCAGCAAGTTGCTTCATGGGGAAAAAATGCAAAACTCCGGATTGTTTCCCGTCTTCATGTTTGGTAGCTTTTAATAATAATTTTTCCAGGCCAGCGTTCCACTGAGTCCTGGCCGTTGTTTTGCTCTGTGCTGTAGAGAAGTCAGTGCCTTTTATTGGAGGACTTTGATGTCTATGCAAGCTCTTTTCTACCAGCTTACCAGCATGCATCAGATAGTAATTTGAAAACCCATGTAGCTCGTTTTGTGTACAGTGTTATTTAGCAGCTTTTTAAAAAGAAAAATAACGAAAAAATCAACCATCAGATGGATATGTGTTGAATTGTAACAGGTACATTGTACTTGTATGCTACCGTTAGATACCTTGTTTGTAGATTAATGAGTTGCATTTAGTTTCACTGAATCTATTTTTCTACTGTTGCCTCAGAAGGTGCATCACAGTGGTCAACTTCTCAAAATAAACACTTTAATATGACTGGGCTGTGTCTTTTGTTCTTGTTTTGCCATTAAAATGTTCAGTTCTGACAAAGGAAATGTGAAAATCTGGGAAAGGTTTACCTAGAGAAATGCATGTTTTGGGTTATTGTCATTTTTCAGGTACTGTTCAACTTCACCTTTAATCTTTTTACAAATTATTTCATAATTTTGTCAATCATCCTCTATATGGCGGGTTTTCTACTCTTCCTTGAAGAGGTTAGGATTGGTTTATGAAATCCAAACACTCTGTTCCACAAACACCCGTTTCATTAGCTGTGTTTTCTTTTTATTAGCTCTGATCGTCTTATGAACGTGACAATTTCGGTTGAATAAACTATAAATTAAATATCTGGAGTTCGCCTAACATTTGAGGTTTAAACAAGCAAAATGCTGAGTAATCGCAAGAGGGGAAAGATTTCTTCATTTAATTGAACATATTTCTATAAATTGAATTTATCAGTACTGCTTAAATAGATAAAATATCCACATCTTTCTTAAAGTGACAGTAACACCATTATATTAAGGAGAAAATGCATGCAGAGCAAATTCTTTCTTTACAGTTTATGGAAGAGTTGAGAGCGCAGAGCAGCTTCTTGTCTCAGCTTGTCTGATGGCTGCAGGGTCTGAAGCTCCTGCAGATGTGTCCGCATCTCCCTCAGCATCTCTGCACTCCCTGCCGTCTGCTCTGCTCCATTGTTCTGGCCTTTAACGAGACTCTGCACTTCCTCCTTAGTTTGTTTGCAAGAGGAATTCCTGTTTTCAGCTTCCTGCGGAACATAAAAACCTCTGATGGAACATCGACTCAAACGCTCAGTGATCAAATCCATCTGAAAAGCTTTTTCTAGTCTGATTATTACCCTGAGGAATAGGAGGTACAAGATAACAAAAACAAGCTCTCAGCCCACAGCTCCACCTGGTGGCAAACTGGGGTATAGACGTAAAAGTTCTGTTTTAAGTAGGAATGATGTCAGTTTGCTTCTTCGCCAATTTACATTAAATCTGCAGTAAGCAACTTTTGTAAAAAAAAAAAAAAAGTAAAAATAAGTAAAATAAATAAAAAATGCTAATCTGCCTTCCCCCAGTCCTCTCAGTGCTTACTAGAAACAACCAATCAGAGAAGTTTTTCCATACCAGCAGATCTTGTTTTGAATGCTAATGCTAGTTAGCATAGCTAACTATGACGGCGGATAAACGGCGGTTTTCCTGTTAGTTATTTCATGCATTTAGCAGTGACAACGCTAAGCCCCTCCTCCTGGTTCTGATTGGTTGTTTTTGACTATTTTTTTCAAACAACTCAATCTTTTCACAGCTTATCTGTCACTTAAACTGTCACTATATGGTGGCAGTTTTAATGAATATGTTTTTTAAAAATGTGATAAAAGTTATATACTGCAGCTTTAAAGCTGCTGACTATAACTTTTATAAAAAAAGACATGTTTGTTTTTACATATCTGTTAAAACTGTCACCACCTGCTGACAGATACTTTGTGAAAAGACTGAGTAATTTAAAGAAACCCACCTCTCCCAGTCAGAAACAACCAATCAGAATCAGGAGGAGGCTCTTAATACATCATTACAATCAGATTAGGTTTATGGGTGTTAGTTCCACAGAAAAGGAACATAATTACTGAAATATCTGCCTCTGATTCTTTTAGAAACTCTGCAAATCTGCAGATTTCTGATCACCTGTGAAAGAGTTTTACCAGTGAGGAGATTTCTAAACTATTCAAGAGTCACTAGTATTTACAAGAGACAGTAAAGGGAAGACAGGATTGCAGAAATATGGATTCCCCTTTTTACTTCTCATTATTACTCTCACTGCCTGCTGTTTTTTGAAGAAGCAGAAGGATGTTTTGCTTTTCAGATTTTGGTGCGACGTTCTGTAAAATAAAGACAAGACTCCATTCATAATGTGCAGTTAAAAGAAGGAAATTATGAAAACCTGATTGAAATTAGATTCAAACGTCTTCTGTCTTCTTAAATGTGAAAAAGCAGAAACTTTACACTCCATAATTAAGTTTAATCTATTTGATTAATAAACTGGACTTCACTGCAGCTTGTAAGCAGAATGAATTACATTTATGAATGTAATTGACTTTTAATCTGTCTACATATCTGGTTTATTTTTTGGTGCCTTGAAATTATATTCTGAAAATAAACTAAATTGTACATATCAATTTTTAAACATATCTAAACTATAAACTAGTTATAGTTTATAGTTTAGGTTAGGATCTAACTTACATGTTAAAAAACATACTTTTTAGTGTGAAACGTGGAAAGATTTGGTTAATTTAAATCTAAAGCTAAATCTAAACGTTTTTTTTTAATCTATTTCCAACACATCGGCAATGACCCAGTTTTCCAGCAGGTGGCGTTATTGTTCCATGTCTTAAAGTGATCCGCTGTTCCACAACCGCTTTTGTTGAGTCACAAACTAAATATTTTACTGCTAACTGTCTCTGTTGCGTTTGTTTATGTTTTCAAAAAGCAGATAAACCAAAACATGTTGACTCTATAATGGGATTTTTTTTGGGGTGTATTTTTATTTTATGGCATAAGTATGTAAGAGAAAGGTAACTATTACAGTACAGGGAGATTGTGTGAACTCAGAAAGGTTATATTTCTGAGCTGTCAGTAAACGCAGCAGAAGGTCACAGTTTTTTTAACACAAGTAAAAGTAAAAAGTAGTCGTCCAAGAAATTACTCAAGAGTAAAAAAGTATTTGGTAAAAAGTTAACATGTAAAGTTAAGTGGAAATTTTTGTGTTTTACGGAACAAAATGAAAATAATTCATATAAGTGTATAAAAAATCAGGCAAAATAAAGTCTTTTAAGATCAGTTTCTTTCAATAAAATACTTATGAAACTTTAACAAAAACTGCAGGTGTGAATCTGTGTCTGGTGAATGTCTGGTTAAAACATGTTTGTTTTTCATCTAGTGGGTAAAAAAATCCAGAAATTTTACTCAAGTAAGAGTAGAAACACTTCACAATAAAATTATTCAACTAAAACTAAAAAGTACAGGTTAGTAAAAATACTCGTGAATTTTTAGTTACTCCCCCCCCAAAAAAAGTTACTCAAGTAAATGAAACTGAGTAAATTGTAATAGTTACTACCTAACTCTCCTTTTATGGACATGAAACTAAGACCAGGCTGACGTTAGAAATATGACAGAGGAATATTTCTGACTATGAAACCAATCAAAACATTTTCAAACCAAAGAAGTGAGTGTTTCTGAAGTGATCGGAGCAGGAGGACCGGGGATGTGAGCGCTCAGCTCCCGGGGTTTTGTCATTTCCGCGGCGTCAGTGAAGGCAGCACCAGGACCCAGGGTGTGTGCAGCCAGTCAAGCTGACAGCGGGAGACACGGAGAGGGAAACACGGGGAACATCTGCGCCTGGTTCACCCGTGTCCGTCTTCGGTCTCCTCGGGTCTCTCTGCGGTGGTCGGACCGGATCATGGCCCGGTCTCTGAGCTAGTTCCCGAGGAAAACACGGACCGACCGCCGGAGCTAAACCTGCAGGTTGGTTAGTAGCTGCGCGATCCTCCCCTTAACTAGTCTAGTCAGTTAGTTGATCCGCAGGTTAGCAGCTGGCTGACGGGCCGTGTGACCTTCTCACACAGCGAGGACGAGCATCTGAGGTTCGGATACGCGGGGTTTCAGCGCGGGGCGGCGGGGAAGCAGCAGCTAGCTTCAGTTAGCTTCTCAGAGCCACAGCAGCTAGCCTGCTAGCCTTAGCCGTTAGCGGCGGAGGGAACGAACGTGCGCGGGCGCGCGCGTGCCCCGACGCCCAGCATATAAAAGCAGAAAGCTCCAGTCAGGAGCGTTAGGTCAACTCCTCCCGGGACTCACTGCCTGTCGGTGGTTGACCCCGCCCGTGTGGTTGGCTGGTTGGCTGGCCGCTGACTTCCTGCCCCGTCCCCCCCGCAGGTGGAGCCTCGGTCATCTTCCCCATCATCCCCCCGCCGGTTCCCCGCAGAGGAGCTCGAGCAGCGCAGAGGATGCAGACCTTCCTGAGGGGCCGCCGCGTTGGCTACTGGCTCAGCGACAAGAAGATGAAGAAGCTGAACTTCCAGGCCTTCGCGGATCTCTGCAGGTTGGTGGTTCGGTTCCGGGTGGTGGTGGGGGTGAGACAGGAGGTTGGAAGCAGGAGGTTTGTTTTGCTGAAAGGTAGAAAGCTTCTGGTTCCTCTCAGCTTCACACATGGCGGCATTTAAACACATGATGCTGCTTCATTTTATACTTTTTAAAGTGTTTTTTTTGTTTTACTCATGGTGGAGTTTTATTTATTAATTTAATTATCTTTTTTTCATTTTACATGTATGTACTCTTTTTTTCAATTTTCAATTAGTTTTATTTTTTACATAGTTTTATTTATTAATTTTTTACAGGCAGGGAGTTTTGTTTATTTATTTTCATTGGTGTTCCTTCATTTTATACTTTTTAAAGTGTTTTTGTTTTACTCATGGGAGAGTTTTATTTATTAAATTAATTATTTTTGGGGGCTTTTTCATTTTACATGTACTGATTTTTTTCATTTTTCAATCATTTATATTTTTTGCATAGTGTTGTTTTATTTATTTATTTATTTTTACAGGCAGGGAGTTTTGTTTATTTATTTACATTTATTCAAACGCGGCGATTTTTTTTTTACTTTGGGTATAAATAAATAATCCAATCCAACTTTATTTATTAAGCACTATAAAACAACCACAGCTGATACAAAGTGCTGTACATTAAAACACAACATAATAAAATAAAATAAATAAAAAAACTTACAGTTTAAAAACAAAACCACCCTTTTAAGACTAGATCCTGCTGGATCTGGATGAATTTTGTCTATTTTTCTTTACACACAGTGGTGTTTTAAACTTTTAGCTGACACCATATCAAACTGGTTCTAAGAATAACCCCAAATTTTCTCCTTTTCTGGCCTTTCTTACAGTAAACTTATAACTTTTTCCTTAATTTCCACTCTTGTGAAGTTGTATTTTAATGCTTTTTCCATCTAAATGCCTGCAGATTGAAGTCAGCCCCGACTCCATGAGGAAATCCTCACGCTTTATTTTCCGTTTAATCCCGCCCAAAGCTTCTCCGAAGTGAGTCTTCACTTGTGACTCACTCCGGTTCTCCTGTTACATTTACAGCCACGTCTCTGATTTGTAAACAGTCCCAACGTTGCAGCTTGGAGTTAAATCCATTATTTAAACTGCAGTATTGTGAAAGTCAGAAGGTAATATCCAGAGGGCAGCAACAGGAGCAGAGTTTCCTGTCGAGGCGTGGTTAGTGGACTCTGTCTTTCTGGAGCGTTTCCACCAGTAACAGTGCGTTCACTGGTAGATAAGTTCATCTGATTGTCAGTTCTCAGTATGCAGCTTGTTGGAATAAGGAAGGGCTGGGGGGGGCCGGGGGGGGTGATGCTCCCTGAGCAGGTCGCAGGTCAGGAGTGCTGTGTGTATTCTCACCTTTCCTGCGGCGGCGGTGTTGACCTGATTAAACCAGCTCAGATTATCTGAACGTAATCCAACAAAAACATTTTTAATCTCTTCAGAAAACGTCCCACAAACACCTTCTGCCTTCATCCAAATCCCTCCTGCAGCGCTGAGGAGCAACTGTTACATTTACCTGAGTAACTTTCTGGGAAAAATGTACTTTTAGGAGTATTTTTACTACACTGTGTTTTTAAATATTGAATAAATTATTATGAATTATCGCTACACGCACCTGCAGCTTTACTTTGAAAGAATCTGATTTACCAAAACAGTTTCTTTTGCCTGATTTTATTATTTTGTCATTTATAGAAATTATTTTGGCTTTTAAAATTCCAAAGATTTTCACATCACACATATTTTGATTTGTTTGATTATTTCATTTTTAAATATTAAATGTTTGTTTAGATGAGTAACTCAATACTTCAGTTTTTACCAAATACTCAGTCTCATAGTAACTAGTTACATTTACATGAGTAACATTTTGGAAGAAATGTACATTTAGGAGTGTTTTTACTACTCTGTATGTTTTACCTTTACTTTAGTAACTTCATTGTGACGTATCGCTACTTTTACTTGAGTAAAATATCTGGATACTCGACCCGCTAAGAGTAACTTCACTGAATGAAGAACCAAAAATTCACACAAATCTGCAGCCTTTGATAAAGTTTCATGGGTCTTAGTTAGAAAGAAATTGATTTTGACATTTTTTTGTTTTGCCTAATTTTATTTTGTATTTCTGTTGGCTATGTAAATTATTTTAATTTTGGTGCTTAAGTTACCAAAATTTCCACATAACTTTATATTTTTCTCCATCTAATGATGCAATTTTGAAATATTAAAGGTTTTGACCTGTTACACTCAGTACTTGAGTTTCCTTTCTTACCAAGTACTTTAACTCTTACTTGACTAATTTCTTCTATTTGAGTAGAAAATATAAAGCTACAATTTTAATCTAATCTCCATGCTGCCCTTGGACACAGACTGAACTATGTTAGAAATTAAGCTTAGCCAGCTCTACACCTCTACACCTTGCTTGTATCAGGTTTTGCCTCTTTTGACCTACAAACTGTTTAAAATGTTTCCGTCACCAGTTTAACTGCAGCCTCTCAAAAAAACTGTTTTTCAGGTTCTGTCTGAACTGAGAAAGTTAGCCAACAACTTATCTGTAGGAGGAAGGAAATGATTCATCTGATAACAATCTGATGTGTTTGGATATCTGCAGTAGAGTCAGTTTTTTTTGTTTTTTAAATCACAGGAGGATTTTCTAGTTTTAGCCGGTCTTGTCTTCGTCTTTTCTGGGTCCTGTCTGTTGCAGCTGCAGCTAAATCCTGCAGGTCCGCAGCGGCTGCCTGCTTTCTGTCTGCGGTGTTCGCTGCAGGTTCGACGGCCTTCGGCGCAGTCGAGTCGGAATGTTTGATTAAAATGTTTCTAATCTTGACAAGGTCGCTGCGTTCTGCTTTAACAGGGTTGATGAGATTAAACCGGATCAAACCCGCACATGTTAAATCACTACAACGGCTGCAGGATGTAAACATTTAAACTTGTTTCTGTCAATAAAACACCAGGTTACTGCAGGCGGTTACCAGGTACGCCGTTATCATCGCGCAAGGTTGAGGGTTGAGTAAATACAGAGTTCAGTTTTCAAGTCAATACTCCATTTATTACATGCGAAATGTTTTCCTGCACTGCAAAAACACAAAATCTCAAATACTTTGGCCTAGTTTTTGAGCCGATATGTTAGTGCACTTATAATAAAAGAAAACCAACTTTTCAGCAAGTTATAAGAGTCTGTTTAATAATTCCTTAATATTGATTAAAAATGTACTTGTTCAACTGGCATATTATTTAATTTATAACAAGGGGAAAATGTCTTGTAATAAACAAAATAATCTGCCAGTAGAACTAGTATTTTTTAAAATTAGCATTAAGGAATTAATTGCATAAAACAAGCTCTTATAACTTGCTGAAAAGTGACTTTAAAGTTAGTTTTGTCTTATTTTAAGTGCACTAACATATTAGTTACCTGGTAAAGTTTGTTTTTTACAGTGTGTGTAATAAGTAACAAACCAGATATGCAACCTGTGGCTCCTAATAATCTGTAGCTTAAAATAAGGAATGAAGAATTGTTTTAATTCAGCCATGTTGGAAAATTTTCCAGCGTGAAAGCCCTTCAGTGTTGGGGGGGAAAGAAAATACAAATTCGCAGTTGTGGTGTTTGTTACTTTGTCTCTAAAACATGATCCTCCAACTACTTCCTGTTTTCTTCTTCATGGATTCACCAGTAGTAACATCCAGTTGTTAGTCATGTGACTAATGTGATGCAAAAAAGTGTGTCCATTGTAGTTTTGCAAGATAAAAATAATTTCATTAGGGTCACATGAAAAACTGCATTCTGGCACCAAAACGTTTGATCAAAAATATATATTTTTAAATTGCCATGTTTCCATTAAGCAAATTTAATTTTGAAATGTCAAATTTTTCAGTTATATGGTCAATGGAAATGCACCTCAGAAGATGCTTTTTAAAGCCTCCAGCCTACTTTGTGTTGTCAGACAGGTTCTGCTTTGGTGATTATTTGAATCTAAAGTAACCTGGATGTGAAACTGAACTCTTCTTTTCAAAATAAAACTGTTGACATGACTTAAAAACGGGGGTTCTAATTTTTCACATGTAGCCATGTTGGTTTTAGTAAACTAAGTGATCTTCTGGGTTCATATTAAACTCGTTTGATGATCTGAAACGTTAATGTGTGACGGAAAAAAACCAAAACGGAGGAAATACTTTTTCTGACGGGAGACTTTTCTCCCGGCTCCTCCATTTTTTCTCCTTCTGCCTCTTTAACAATGCATCAGAGCGAAGTGATCTCCATATCTGAGGTGGGTTGAAACTGAGGCTCCATTCACTACATGAAACCCGCCAGCTGCAGGATTAAATATCTGCATTGTTGCAAAGCTGTGAATGGCCACGCTGCTGTTACCATGGCGCTGTAAATCAAGACGGACCGGCTTGTACCAAGGCTCAGCCCGTTTTCGGTTCCTCTCGCCTGCAAATGTGTGAGCTACGGATACAAGTTATCGATTAATGAGTTGATGTAAAGATGATTGATCAACTAACAATTACTTGATACACCACAATTTTCTTAAAAACGTGTTTTCTCTTGAATCAAGAGGAACGGCCGTCTTTCTATTAGAAAAACTACGCAAGGAAAAATAGCACTATAACAATAGCACTGCTTCTCTGTAATCACATCTTCGTCTTCGGAGAAAAAAAAGTTATATATGATTAAAAGTTAACGCTTCTCCGCTTTTAAAGTGAATCTTAAGGAGTTCGTTGTGTGTTTATATTTCAATCAGAACCGCATGAAGTGCAGTTTGCGTCCCATACCAGACTCTTGTTTGGACCGTAATTTTTACCGTTCTGGTTTGGCCGCCATCTTTGTTTCTGTACCAACGGCTCCGTTTAATCAGCGGCCTCTGCTGGACGGCGGCCAAACTACAACATTAAAACAAAAGATCTAAGCAACCCTTATTAGGAAACTCATTAGTAAAGACTTTAATCCAGTAATTGTAGTAATTGTAACAGTTAATTGTATGTTGACTAGCTGTTTGTTCTCCTAATGTGAGCTCTTCTGGTTGGGTTCTGAGTTTGAGTGATGGGTCTTTTATGGATCTTTAGTTCCTATCAAAGATGTAGGTTAACTCCTGGGAAGTTTGGGTTTAAAAACAAAAAGAGAATATGTTAATTATTTTTCTTTTTTTTTCAAGAAAGTACACATTTTCTATGTATGTTCCACAAAAGTAAATGATTATGATGATTTGGTCAAAATCAAATTACCTGTGTACCTTTCCGGAGAAGAGAAAATAGTAAATATAAATGAACACAATGAAGCTGTTTTTATTTATTAGAAGAAAAAAGAAACAACAAATTATGGAGAAAAAAACATACAATAATTTCACCCCAAAAATGGGTGTTAAATATATATATATTTTTTTTTATTTTTTTGAGCAAATAATATCTTAAAACTTAAAATGTATGTGGTTATTAACCATTCTGCTATCTTGTCTGGTCTTGGATGGATATTTTATTAATGTACTTGATGTACCATTCAGTTTGTAACTTTTATTGGCTTAACATTACATTGATATTTATATGTGTGATATAATAATAGTAGTAAATGACTTGTTTAAGAATAAAACTGACATTTTCTTTTTCTTTTTCAGGAAAAGGGGAATAGAAGTTGTGCAGGTACGTAATCCCTACCTTTTTGTTCAACTTTTATTTTTTTGTATGACTTAATTGATGATTTGACTCTGCTGTGTGTTGTGTAAGCTGCTCCTTACACAACACTGATTAGGTGGAGAGTATTAATGTATTCAAACATCAATTCTTCATACCGTTGACAGATTATCACCACTAATATTGGTGTTGAAAGGGCGAATGCTCTTTATCTCCTAAATATTCTACAGTAATTAGATTCTGGTAAACTGAGGGAAGTAAAGAGTGAAGTCATGAATTATTAACTGAACACAGCAGCCAGTCTGCAGCTGAGGAGGAGCCCCGACTCTTATCTTCATTCTTTTCTTCTTGAGGGAGTTTGGAGTTTCCTACGTTGTTTTCATCCCTTCCTGAAAGTTATTTTCTTCTTCTCACTGTCGCGATTGTATAAAAAGACTCAACAAGGTTTGTGTTCTGGGAACTGTCCCAAAGTAAACAGTGCTTTGTTTCCGAGTCTCTTCTGGGAGACAGCGGGTCCGAAACGCAGACTATGGGAGACTGACGTTTAATCTGTTGTCCACTGAATCTATTGTCTTTACCAAAGATCTGCAACCTGCAAAAGTTTAACAACGTAGTTAAAAAAACGCAGTTTTTCATTTTTTTTTAAATTGCATTTCCGCAAAAGAATGAAAGTAGAAAGTAGCAGAAATGTTTGTAGATCTATTTTACTACTTATTAGAAAATGTGCTTTTTAAAAATATTGTGTAGAACTGAAGTGATTAATCGTGATTGATCGACTGTTGAAATAACCATCAACTTATGAAGTAATCGATTAATCATTAACGGCACACTCTGGTTAGTGGAAAAAAAGCTGAAAGTACAACATATTCAGTGCAGAAATTAATCAAAAACTGTAAAAAATAAATATACATTTTGCTCTTGAGAGAAAAAACTATTTTGTCTGTAAATGTGTTTTACTCAGGTGGGATAGTTTTGGCTTCACCTGGTTCAAGTTCTGCAAAGAAAAACTCATCATCTTTAGCTACTGAATTATCAATCAGTATTAGAAAAAAATAGATAACAAATCAGCGCTAAGCAGAAAAGACTAATAGAAGTATTTTTTAGCTGCAGATGCATCTTTTGCTATAAATGATCAAGTGTTCACTAAAGAAATGCAGTTTTATTTCATTTTGGGCACTAAAATGTTAATTTTCTTATTTAAAAATTTAATTTATGTGCATATTTAAAATACTTTATTAAATTAAAATATTAAGTGGTTAAAATTGATTTTTAAAAAATTGATTAAACATTACTATCACAGGTATTTCTAAAAGAACTAAATATTTACTGTGGTGTTTTTTTCATGCTTTGTGTTTAAACGCGGCGCCTCTTTGCCTCGATTCGTCAGGCCTGAAGTTTTGTGTTTCAGAAACGTTTGGGTCGCCGCCGGGTTAGTGGAGTAAGAGCAGGATGTTTACTGCAGATAAAAGCCGTTTCTGTTTTGCTCATTCGCTGTTTGTTTGGAGCTTTAAAAACGGCCGGTTTCACAGCTGCTGCGTTGACAGCCTTCAGAGGAAGCTGGTAGGAGACGATTTGTCTCTTTCAGTCTAATCAGCTGGCCTTGTCCCTGGAGAGAGACAGAGCAGCTGACCCTGGCGGTGACAGCGCAACCCTGGAACGATACGCAAACCCTGGAAAAATAAACCCTTAAAGCAGCTCGTTAACCATCTTCATGTTTGGTTTTAGCCTAATAAAACATAATAAACACGGTTTGTTGGTTTTAGACTGTTTTTACGCTGCTAATTTAATCGACGAATGAAGAAAATAATCATCAGCAGAGTCAGAAATAAACCCAAAGAACTTGATTGAATCAGGAAGGGAAGGATTTGCAATTGATAATTTACTCTCACTTGTCAATATTAACCAGGACTGCAACTAATATTTATTTTAGTAGTCAATTATTCTGACGATTAATCAGTTTAATCTCAGAAAAACATTTTCATTAAACCACTTAAACTCATTCATACTAATACTATAAATACTTTTAAAATATATATTTCAAAAGTATTTCTAATATTAGCATACTTTTCATTTTTTAAATAAGAAAATAAACATTTTATTGCCTAAACAACATATCATTCCTATAGTGAATGCTTAATCATTTGTATCATCTGCAACTACAAAGAAAAAATAAATATACTTTTGTCATCAATTTGTGAAAAGTTCAGCCCTGTTTGCTTGACTTAAACATCAACAGAGTCGCTAATCTGTTGACTTTTTTTGGATTAAGCAACTAATAATTGGATAAAAATGATTTTTTTACAGAATTTGAACAAGGTGAAGCTGAAACTTTACAACTTGAGAACTTCTGGGAATAACATATTTACAAACAGAGGTGTTTTTTTTTATCTTAAATGCAAAATGTGTATATATTTCGTGCAGTTTTGGCTGAATTACTGCTCTGATTATGTTGTTTTTTCATTAAGTGGTCTTTTTTTGACCCTGTTAAAAATTTAATTAGTTGATGATTATTTAAATGATCGGTTAATCAGAATTAATCATTTTAGCCCTACACAGATCTCCAGTTATTTTTGACTGTCTCCATGTGTGCAGATGGTTTCAGACCTATTCTGCATAAAAACAATTTACAGGCAAAGGTTTCTTTATCCTGAATTAAAACTGTATGTATGTTTTGTATAATTTTGGCTTAATTCTTGCTCTATGTTGCTTTTTCAGCAAATGGACTTTTTTGAGGCTGTATACTCCATTCAATGAGTGCCATGTTACTGTTTTTTCTAACAAAAACAGTAATTAGATGCTAAATTAGGCATCTAATTACTAAATTAGATGCCTATTATTTTAATAATTGATTACTCATGATGAATCTGATTAATGGTTTCAGTCCCAGTATTGTCCAGTACGTTTTATTGCTCTGGGGTGTTGGTTGTGGGTATGGTCTCACCCTGTCTTTGCCAAATCTGGCTTCCCCGGGGATCTCATTTTGTGTTTCCATTTCGAGTGTGGGAAAACCGTCCACTTTGATCCCCTCAGGACCGACACAGATAGAAACAAAAAAACAAAAAAAGTTCTGGATAACTATGGTAAACGGTCGGATCTTCCTGTTGCGTCCTGCTTGCGTTTGCGTCCCGTTATTGCTGCCCTTCCAGCTCCTGAGCGCCTGGATCCGTCCGTCATCCACACATCAGCTGGTCGGTATGTCAGAGCTGATGAGATTAACTGTGCCGACTTTGATCCGATATTCACTCACAGAGCGAGGACTCTATTGTTTCAGTCTGAGGAATCTCATTGAGTTGGCCTCTGTCATTACTCTAAATGTTTAGAAAAGCACAGAAGCTGAAAAACAGAGTCTCACGAGTCTGTCAGGTTTAACGGTATGATCTCCAACCGCGTTAGGCTTCCTGTGGGCGGGTTCTGGTTTCTGAGAGTTTTTATTTTTGGGGTGAGAATCAGGTGATTAATGAGATTTAACACTAGGACTTTATCATATATTGAATTGCGGTATTGATGTCTCCAACACTGGAAAACAAAAGAATTCAAGAATAGAAAACACTGAAAGAATACAATAATTTCAATGCCATGGAGGCCTGTCGCTATAAGCACTAAAGCAATTAATCGCATGATAAATTTTAATTTGCATGATTTATTGTTTTTCTTTTATCTCTCTTTCTACGAAAAACTGGATGATAAAAGTCTTCATTCTGGTGCTTTGGTTTTATCTCGCCCTCTTTTGAAGGACATTTTTGTTTACAGAGACTTCATAATTAGATTTGTTTTGTTTATTTACTTTGAATATTTAAAAATGTCTTCCAGTTCCAGTGTTAAATGTTAATTACAATTTAAAATTTATTGATGTTTAAGAATGTCTTCTTTCATTTTTGTTTCATTACCTTTAAATTACTTTAAAATGGTCTCAAAACAACAATATTATTGTTTATCGCAGTAACTTCTGGAACAACAGAACAACATGGCGCAACAGAATTTATCATTACAGGAATAGTGCCATGCATGCAAATTTTGAAAGCAAATGATTAACTTTATTAATTATTATTAGGAATATACAGATATGAACGATTGAGCCAATATCTTTTATTAATTGTGTTGACATGGTCGATAACTGATATTTACCAGTCTGATATGCTGTGTTTTCAGACTATAAATCACAATTTTTTCATAGTTATGCTGGTCCAGAGCAACTTTTATGTTTTTTCCTCTTCAGGATGCATTTTTTGTCTGATTGCATTCACACCAGCCTTGTTTTGTCCACTTTAATCAAACTCCAGTTTGTTTGCCTAAAAGGTCTGGTTTGTTTGTGGAGGTGTGAATGTGTAATAAAACTAATGTGGACCAAAAAAGCAAAATCTGGTCCACCTGAAAACCTTGGTTTGGTTGAAGTGAACTCTGGTGTGATTTGAATGCAAATATGGATGCAAGCGAACCAGAGGCCACTCCAAAAGGGCATTCTGAGTAAATACAACCAAAACAAACGTCAGAGTCTGGAGTTAGTGGGAGAAATGTTTTGTGTCCTTTTACTAAAAATAAGAGAGAAATCCTGCAGCCTCTAAAGTCTGACGCCTCTCCATTTCTGTTTACCTTTTGTGAAGAAGGAAGTTGTTCTGTGACATTCAGCCTTGCTCATCACTCTGCACAGTGACTCACTAAAACGCTTCAGGCCTGGTTTGTTGTGGATTTAAACCCAGTGGAGCAGAACCTTCTCCCTATAACGTTTAGATGATGACATCGTTCGCTTGCGGAGCATCAGAGCTCGCTTTAACCTGCTACTGATCCAGTTTTTACTCTGAGCTTCATCACCATCACAGAGCGCAGTCTTCTTCCTGCTGGACTCTGGAGTAATGAAAAGATCCCATTAGCCTAATGAGATCCCAGCTCAATCTTCCTGGAGGATTTATGGTTTCAGGGGAAATCCTTCATGCGGGTCTCATGTTCTCATATTTCCTCCAGGCTCTTAAACCTTGGATTTTCAAATTGAATGTAAACTTTGTTTTAATCTGAGATAAACAGAGATACACAACTGAAATTTGTCACTACAGCAGTGGTGGGCACCACTAACTAAAATTGGTTGCATTAACCCTGAAGCACTAATCATAAACATTAGTTCTGCTAAAGCACTACACCAACACAGTATTTAGTACAAGCTAAATTACTATAGCTTTGTGGTTTTTACAGAGGCTAACGCTAAAACACTATACACAATGTTGCGTTGCCTACAACGTTGTTATAGGTTAGCGTTACTGTGCTGTACAAACACAGAATTCAGTAGAATGCTAATGCGCTATACTGACACAGTTTTTACAGAGGCTAACACTAAATACAACACAGTATTTATCAAAAGTTAATACTAAATGTCATATCAATACAATAGAAAAAGTGCTATACCAACACAACTTTTTGAAGAATCTACTGCTAAATGCTACACTAACATGGTATTTATCAGAAGCTAATGCTAAAGTGCTAACGCAATAAAAACAAGGTTTTTATGGAGGCTAACGCTAAAGTGTTACACCAACACAATATTTGTCGAAAGCTAATGCTAAAGTACTATCTTCAATTCAAATCCTATTTTCATTGAAAGACTACAACTCTTTATCAGCAATTTAATTTTATAATTTACGTGTTCTGTAAAGCTCTTGGATATTTTATTTATGTTTATTTCTTTTAGAAAGTGTCTGTTGCCTCATTCACACACAGAATAAATGGTTCACCAGATTGTTTTAGCAACCAGAAAAAGCCCGGTGATGCTAACTCGATGAGGTCTGGAAAGGTTCTACTCTTCCTCTCTGGGCGCAGCTCAGCCCCACAGCGGCTTTTCATCAAAACTGGAAATATATTGAGCCCTGACCTCCCCTCTCCCACCGCCATTCGCCTGTTTTCTGTTCTGTCCATCAGAACTAAGGCCCAACTCTGCTTTTTAGTCCCACTGGGACGCGCTAGAACGTCATCGGACGTTTCTGCTTTCAGCATTTAGCCGGACTTTTCTGCTGAGCTTCAGCATGAACTCTAAGCGGGGTCAATTTGTCTACAAAATGTGTCTGCAAGCGGGTGATGACCCCCTCCCCACCACTGCACAGTCCTGTTTTTGCGGAGAGGCCAGACCCTGGACGGGCCCTCTGTGTTGTGTAAGCGGGAGATTAAAAGCTGTGCCTCGGTGGAATTAGAGATTCGGGTCCAGCAGGCCTCATCACGCTGACATTGCTGGCTAAACAGAAAGCAAAAGCACGTCACAGCAAGTCATCACCGCTGCTCCGAAACAGCTGGCCTCAGACACCCCAGAACAGACTCCCAATGGTTTCCAGGAGCAGATGGGAACTTAAATGGCTTCTTTTAAAGCAAGCTAACTTTTGGTCCCAACAAACTCAATAAGTTGTTTGCATTCCTGCTTTATTTGCAGTTTTACTGTAGATATTTTATTTATTTATTTTGTGCACAAATATTCTTGCATATATTTCAAATTATCACCTAGAGTTGAAAGATAACAAGATCTAGACAACAAAACTACTCAGTTGTTTCCTCTGGTACTGCAACTGCCAATTATTTTAGTAATCAATTATTCAGACAATTTTTTAATCAGATAATTTCTTTAAACATTCTGCAGGTTTTTAATGAAAATATTAGAAAAAACATTAAAAGATGCAAGTAAATAAATATATTTTTTTACATAAGAAAATAATTTTATTGCTTAAAATGCAATAACAGCGTTCTTTTACTGAACGCTTAATCATTCCTCTGCAGCTATAAAATACTTTAAATCAGCATGTGAAAAGCTCAGCGCTTTCTTTTTGACTTTATCAGTACAGTGTAGAGTTGATCTATTGATTATTTTTGGATTAACTGATTAGTAGATGGATAGCAAAAAGTCCTTAATAGGGAATTTTTTCAAATAATTTGAACCAGGTGAAGCTGAAACTTTGTTACTAGACATGTTTTGGGTAGAAAGTTGTTCTTTCAGCAAATCTTTTTTGAGTCTGTTTATTGTTATTTCATTAATCTGTTCATCGCCATTAATCTGATTAATAATTTCAGCCCTAATTTGCTCTGCATGTTTCTATTTACCTTTAACTTTTGATGGATTCCCCAGTAAGAGAGAATAGAAGATGTTTCTATTTCTGTACTAATGGAGTGGAGAGAAAAGTTGTTTCAGTTAATTGGAGCAACACCTGCAACTAACTGTATTTTAAGGCCAGACGTCAAACTCACTTTGCAAATGCAAATAAATCTTCAAATACCTTCAATTTTGTAGACATCTCCTGTTGTCTGATGAAACCAAACTGGAACCTTTTGGTCATAATAGTCACCATTATATTTGGAGGAAAAACATGGATGCTTGTACCAACATAACTGAAGTATGGGGGTGGTGGCGTCATGCTGTGGGAGGCACTTCAAAGAATATTATGTGGAAATATTGAAGAATCACCTGAAGATGTCAGCGAGGAAGTAAAAGTTTTTCCACATATTGGTCTTCAAAATGACGATGACTATGAATATTCAGAATAACTAAGTGAATGTTTAGGCGTGGTGATCATAAAGCTCTGAACTCAAACCTAGAGAGAGTTTATGGGTGTTATCTGAAATGTGAGTGAGGCGACCTACAAACCTGATCCAGTTACTCAGTTCAGTCAAGAGGAATGGAAAAAAACTCCAGCAAACTAATGCGAGAAGCTTGAGGAAAGAAACCCAGGAACATTTTACCTTTACTGAGGAAACGTATATAAACCTCTGAATAAGGACATTAATAAATACATCTCTGACATATTCTTTCTGCCAGTATTGTGAGATTTAGCAAATAAAAATAATTTTGACGATTTTAGCAGACCTAAAACAAGAGAAGTTTGGTTTGATTTAACTTAACACAATGAGATAAAATGTTTTGTTTTGGTGTATGTAAACGTCTGGCTTCAGCTATAAATATTAGACAAGTAAACAGTGTTTAAATTAAGGCGTTTATTTGGAAGGGGCCTATGGAAATCTGATGTTGAAGGATGTAGAAACTGTAACCCAAGTTTAGGGATGAGACCATTAATCACGATTAATCGTGATTAATCGGTTATTGAAATAATCGTCAACTAGTTTAGGAATCAGTTACTTGTTAACTGGAGTATATAGATTCAAAATAATTCAATTTGCTGAGAGAGCAACATACTCAGACCAGTAATTATAGCAAAACTATACAAAACAATATAGCTGCAACTGATGTTTTAGTGATCGATTATTTTATCGATTAAAATTCTGGTTCAAACTAAATATTAGACAAGAAACAAATCAAAATGCAGTGTTTAGATGTAGGCGTCAGATTTTGAACAATGAAAAACTTGAAATTTGGGCTTTGGAATAAAACAATTAATCCGATTAGTCATGATGAATCAATTATTTAAGTAATCGTCAACTAATTTAGTAATCAATTAATCATTAATTGGAGTTTACAGATAAAAAAATGTAACCACTTAAGCTGGTTACATTTATACAGGTTTAGAAGTATATTTTTATTTTCATTTCTGTTATTCTGCAGCTTCTACCTTCTTGATACTTTGGTGTTGAGCGTTGAGATAAATGTTGTTTAAGTTTTATTCTGATTGTTGTCCGTTCAGCATAAATCGACGTATCTGTAGAGACAGAAAAGTGCTGACTGGGCTTGACTAGGAGGAGCTTTATGATCTGATATGTAATCATTTATTTAGTTGTTATGCAACTGGCCCAGGTTTTCCTGTTTAATTATACTATTTGGTGCTTGTTTCACTCAGTATTTGGCAACTTCCCCAATGTAGTTGGAATGCTTACGCAACTATAAATGCCCCTTTACGATATGTCTGTCATCGACTGGCATAATAACTTCAGTATATTTGTGAGTTTCTGCAGCCGGTGTCTGCATGGTACTTTGGCCTGCAGGCGTGTTTCTGCAAGTAGATGGAACGAAACCGAACACCTTTGAAAAAGAAAGAACCCACAAGATAATGTAACATAATAAGCAGTCTGGCAAATTGGGTCAGTGTAAAACTGCTGTTCGGACACGTCTCCTCATGTTGAAACATGACCACTGATTAGATTTAAAGGGAAAAGTTACATCAATAACATGTTTAGTAACAAATGTTCTCCGGATTTTCAGTTACTACAAATAATCAGGCGTTCATTAAAGGAATGCTGTGTTGCATTTTGACAATAAAATTTTACTTTTCTCGTATGATCGTTTATTGTAATTGTTTGAAGATATTTTGAATCATGCATAAATAAACCTAGGTTAAATGAAAAATCAGCAGAATGTGAAAATTTTTTTATTCGATTAATCGGCAGAATAATAAAAAAAATTTAGTTACCCACCCATAAAATGTGCAAATTCTTTGTACAGTTTTGAGTGCTCTGACTATGTTCTTTTAGCAAATGGCACTTTTATGAATCTGTATGTGCTACTTAGCATTTAGCCTTTTACTAAATTAATTGGTGACTATTTTAATAATGGATTGATCATGATTAATCGTTTTATCCCTAAGCCTAAGTTCCAGTTTTTTCATTCTACAAAGTCAGATTTCAATTGACGTTAACATGTCAACTCTGTACTGTCAAAGTATATTGTTTGTTAGTTTGTTAATCGATTACTAAATTAGTTGAAAATTACTTAAATAATCGATTAATCATGATTAATTGTTTATCCCTAAATTCCAGTTTTTACATTCTTCAAAGTCAGATTTCATTGGACGTTAAGATACCAACTCTGTGCTGTCAAAGTGTACCGTTTATGTTAGCTTATTAATCCATTACTAAATTATTTGGTGACTATTTTCATAATAGCTTAATCACAATTAATCGTTTTATCCCTAAGCCCAAGTTTCAGTTTTTACATTCTTCAAAGTCAGATTTAAACTTAACAAAGTGTATCATTTATGTTAGTTTGTTTAGTTTATTTAAAACAAGGACAATGTGACAAAAACATTAATAAATGCTTTGCTGCAGATTTAGCTAATGCTAGTTTCTATCTGTTGTCAGGTGAGATAATGAAATGGATATGATTAAACATACATTGAAAGTCTCCATACACCCTAAATATACAGTAACTGTGCAAAGTGATTGCAGCCCATCCCCACCTTGATGAATCACTTTGCAGCCTTCTGTCTCGGGTCGGACTCGGACTGTAATCAGTCACCAATCCCTCACACCTCTCACAATCATTAACCAGCGCTGGCTGCGCTTGACCCTAAACCAACTGAAACTGTACAGGCTTTCAGCTCCTTCATTGATCCACACCTATGTGACAAAGGTGTGTATTCACCATCAGCTGACTCAGAGTCAGGACGGGACAAAGAACAGTGGGGTTCTGCTGCTCTCTGGCCTGTTTGCTCAGGTGTGGCTCTGATATTTTTGTTCGCCAATGATCTGCCGGGCCCTGCTAGCTGATTAGCTAATGAGTTTATGCCCAGTTGCATTAATAAACTAGCTTTATTTCTCTGAACTCCCAGTTTTCTGAGCCACATGTAAAACAAATTTTAGTTAGGGAGACTCCAGTTAGCGGAGGCCTCAGCCTGTCCTTCCTGCATGTTGCATCACATGTATTCCCTCGGTTTGTTAAACCTGCGTCTCCTGTTGGACTGCTTCTTCGCTGCTAAGTATGTTCAGGCAGCCTTTCTCTGTTAGCCTTCAGGGGAATGCTAATGAGTGGTTTCCTTGTTTCTTTTGAATAAGCCCTGTAGGATCGACCAGAGGGAGACTGGGAGGCTTTTTACAGATGGTTATGGAAACAGCTGCAGCATATTTACAGCTCTGTAATTAGTGCTTTCTAGTCTTAAAAAAAACAACAAATAAACATGTCTTATGAAACAGGTAATCAGGTCAAAGACAAACTGATACTGCAGGAATGTTTGTTTTTGAACTTTAGTTATTTATTAGAAATGCAAAAAAAATATTTGCAAGTTTTACAGAGAGTTGGGTACTTTTCAAATTTGTTTACTCTAGTTGCAATCTCTCCATTTTTGGTTTCAGAAGGTTTAATTCTTGGAAAATCTGGATTTATTTTTTTTTCACCAATGCGCTCCTTGGCCTTCCATAGTTGAGATGTCGGCGCGCCCAAGGCGCCCAAGGCGGCCGACAATTAAATAGAAGCTGTAAAAACAGCTTCTATTTAATTGGACTTTGAATTCAAGTCAGCTCTACGATAAAATATAAAGGCCAGGCGAGGATTTTATTTTTTTTTTTTTAATAGAATAAAGTCATAATGTTACATCAATGCAGTTGGACAAATATGAGAATAAAGTCACACGATGATAGTTTATTAATATGAACAGAATAAAGTCATTATATAAGCAGAATGAAGTTGTAATTTTATGAGAACGCTAACAGAAAAAACAACACTATTTATCCAAGTTTTAATTAAAACAACCTGTTTCTGGTCAAATTGCATCTTTATTCTGCTAATATATTGACTATATTCTCGTAATTTTAAAATCACAAGAAGACATTTTTTAAGAAATCTGTCATATTTCTGTCATATTTATAATATATTTTTCAGAAAATTAATCTATTGCAATTGATGGCTTGTATGAAATCAAGCTGATATTTTATTTTTAAGCCTCATCTTCCTAACTGCAGCTTTTACTTCCAGTAATCTCTCCTGCTGGTTTTTCTTGTTCATCATTGGAGGCGGTATGACGTTAGGAAGAAGCTGCATTTAGATATTAATGCTAAATATTATAATGATGATGAAATCAGTTACATTTATTCCACATTTCCTTTTCTTCCATCCTCCCACTTCTCTTTCTGATGTTGGATTTATCTCGGCTGTGGGCAGAAAAGCCAGTTAAAGCTGTGAAACGTCAAGCACACCTTTATGGTTTTGATATTACAGACATTTGATATTTAGAGTCAGTTTTCTGTTTATATTTACTGCGATGCATTAACTGTGCAGCCTGATGAAGACTTGCTGCTGCAGTCCTGGTCGGCGTTGGCTCGTTCCTCCACACTGTGTCTGATGGAAACTGTATAAATATCAGCTCATTTTTTAAAAATTCTGTTATTTGTGCTGAAAAGGTTTTGCGTTTTGCTCTTCTCTCCAGACTCCCACAATCCCTCCTTCATATTCTCAGTTTCTACAGAAGAACGATATATAGGTGGTCAAATCTAACCAGTAGAGGATGATTCAAAAGAAACTATTAAAATAAATCAATTCTGATGACTGAATACATCAATTTATAAATTTGTGCTGCAATTAACAGTTATTTTAGTGATCGATTATGCTATCAGTTATTCTGACAATTGATCGGATTTAAAAAAAAAAAAAAATCTTACAGATTTTTTGTTAGTTAAGACAGTTTTATAAGCCATGTGTATTTATAAATGAAGAAATAATTCGATTTCTTGTTGAAATCAATGACAATCGATTAATCTGATATTCTGCGTCAGTATTGGAATACATTTAAAGGTACACATAAATAATTCAGTAAACATTTCTAAAGCATTTCTAAAATGTAGCAACATAAAATCATTTCCGTTGAATAATGACAAAACTATTTACAGATGAATACTTTTTAATCTTAAATGCAAAATATCTACATTTTTTACGCAATTTTAGAAAACCGTGTTTTCTTTTTTTAGCAAATGGCCTTTTTTGAGTAAAAGATTAATCAATTACTACATTAGTTGACGATGTTTCAATAATCGATTAATTGCGATTAATCGTTTGAACCCTATTAAATGGCTTACAATTTGAATAATTATTGCACGTTTTTAAATCGGTTTGTTCCAGCTGTCTTCTTAGTTCAAAGCACAATGACCTTTTGAAAATAACAGCTGGAAGGATTTGTTTTGATCCGAGGCGTTTATTTCTGTTTTCCTCTGCCTTCAGCTGGACCTGAGCCAGCCTCTGGAGGACCAGGGTCCGCTGGACCTCATCATCCACAAACTGACCGACCTCATCCTGGAAGCGGACCAGAACGATTCACAAGCTGTGCTGCAGGTCCAGAGAGTACAGGTATGAATTTCTGGACAAAGTCTCGATAGAATCCACAAATCGATCAAAATTAGAGAAAGTAAAAAGTTCACATGCAGACATTTTAAAGGTGGCAGGTATTTTACTCCTGAACTGTAAAAAATGCAGCTTGACTCTTAACTGGAACTAAACTGCGTTTAACAGAGCAGCAGGGTTGGATGATATAGTATTTTATTGTGTTATTATTGTGATAATGATAAAGGAGGGGTGTCCAAAGTGCGGCCTGGAGGCCATTTGTGGCCCTTGGATTGATTTGGTGTGGCCCCCGACTGTAGTTCAAGAAATTATACAGATTTGGCCTTTAGGTCCAAATGGAGACTTTTAATTTGTAATAAAGGTAAAAGTAATAAAGGTAAAATTTAAAGTACAACACAAAGTATTTGTGTTTTTGTAACTAAGCTTTTACTGAAAAGCCAACTTTGCTGCACCCAAATCAGCTTTTATTCTTTCTTTAACTTGATCCAAATCATGTTCTTAATAATGAAAAGTAATGTATTTAATTTACCCAAAATAAACTGAAAACTAGACGACTTTCTTTTAAAACAGCAAACATGCCAAATCCACCACGGCCTACTAGGGCCGAAGTAGAAAAAAAGTACATTAAAAAATAAATAAATGATAATCTCAGAAAATTGCTACAAAAAATAATTTTCTAGAAAATGTCCAGGTTTTTGAGACTATTCACAAAATTTTGGAGTTTTGTAGAAAATGTACACCTTTTGTCTATCTACAATGGCTGTAATACACCTTCATAAAAATTCCTTTCCGGTTCTGGATCTACAATGAATATTGAGTTACTTTGCTTGATTTTGGGTTTGGCTTTTTTGGTCCACTTGGCAAAACGTTTGGACTCCTCTGTGATAAAGATCTTAGTTTGATAAAAAAAATATTATTACTTATTTTTAGGTAACTGTTAGAGTGACTGCATGGGACAGCATTCATAGCACCATAAAAATAAATATTATTCTAAAAAACATTTCCAGGACAAACATGCTTCTTCAGGATCCCACTTACTGAAGAAAGTGTGATTTATATCGCTCTACTTCACACATTTAATCAGCTTCTGAAGAGCAATCAGTATGATTAGAAATTTTATTTATGTCATTTTCTCTGCTGTCAGTTTTCTTTTTTTATTTACCATCAACAATTCAAGTTTATTGTGGCAGGATAAGACATTTTTCACAATAAAACAATACAATACATTCCCACCCTTACACAGCAGTCACCAAAGCCTTACCTTTGAGGGAAAGGAAGTGGTGCCACTCTTTCTAGAAAAAACAAAACTACAAATTTCTAAAGAATCAGTTCTTCTGAGGCTGTTGTGAACACTCTGGTTATATAACACTGTGCTTTTAACTGAGCCTTAAGCAGAATAAATCCAGGTCAGCGAGATCCAAACAACTCGGCCCAGTATGTGGCGACCCCTAAGGGTCATGAGACCCGGCAGCAGTCTGAGAGATTTGCTGCCGGTCCGTATCTGCGCTCTGTTTGCTGCCAGAGACAGTAAACATTTATGATGTTCATATTTTCATCTGAAACTGGTCCCAGTTCAGGGAATCGTGGACGTCATCGGCTGAACTTCAGCACTTGGTAAACCTGGAGATCCGAGGTGAGGATCCTCCCACTGGGAAGCGATTTGCTGTTTGTGTTTGTGAAACTGGCGGAGCAGCAGATGGTGTAAAATGAATTTATTGCTCTGACTTTGACCCAGTCACTCCGGCGGATTCATGGAAACTGGGATCGTGATTGGCGGCATGACAATGGTTCTCCTGACACTATTGGAAGGACAAACGTGAAGTCGGAGCTCAGCGTTCTGGAGTTCTGGTCCAAGTGCTGGTACTCAAGCAGAATATAAAGCTCAGTTATGCCCAAACAGGCAAATAAGGCATAACATTATGACCACTGACGGGTAAATACCACCGATTAACTCTCCATCAAGGCTCCATTATGCTTCCATTAGCAGCATCTTGACATAATAAGATTTTAGTCTGGTCAGTTCTGCTTATTTTGAGCTGTTTTAGGGCGTCTTGTCACTTTAAATCTAAAACTGCTGCTGGCCCAACCCTCACATGTGCACAATATACAACCCTACATCTTTGAAAAGCATTAGCAGAATGCAATTAATTAAAAGACCAGGTTTTTTGTCTTGTATTTACTGACAAAAATAAAACTTTGTAAATATGTTTTACCCTAAACTTCACCAGGTACAAATGCAATAAAGAAATACTATATTGGTTGATGTTACGGCCCCCCCCTTTGTGAGGAGGAGGGGAGTAACGCGACAACCACAAAAATTGACAGAGTCCAGGTGAATGTTTTAAAAGACAAAGGGATTTATTAACAAAAAAAATCCCAGAAGGCTTGTACACACTTTGGGGGAGAAAGGGACGGTTAGGTGGTGCCAAATCAAAGAAAATAATAAAACAAAACAGGGCCTAACTACCATCTA